>RJWT010021883.1:0-17417 GCA_004365215.1 Cuniculus paca
TGGGCATATAAAATTAACAATACAAGAACTAGGTTGAAATTTTCAGGTTGAAATTTCTACTATGTATCCCCTGAGCTTGTTCTGCGTGGGCTGGAGGTAGAGATTGTATTTTGTTCTTTCATCTTGACATTTTCCCATGTTTCTCCAAATCAGCCCATTGCTGCATCCTGGGCATTTCCTGCATTGGCTGCTAGTCCCTTGGTGTAGTGGATTGAACTAGGCACCTGGATTCCTCTGATCCAGGGTTCCTGCAGTGGTGGAGAGACATAGAACAGTGGTTCACCAATGCTCCTCTGATGGCACTGGAGCCTCAGGGTGTGGCTTTTTCTCAGGGCCGCATTGGACTCTAAGCTATTTCTTTCTAATGAATTGACTTTTACATTTCCAAAGTTCTGAAATGGCCAACTGTTATGGTTGATACCTTGTGTCAACTTGAGAAGTTTAGAAGTTTAGCTGAGAGACTCAGCAGGGAGCCAGGGTTCTTACTTTGTAAATATCCTCATCCTGTGCAAAGGAGGGCAAGGACATTTTGTGAGTGCTACACCACCCTGGGTGGGTGGTGGCCTGTGTACAATATAAGGGAGGAGAAGAGGTTTGTTTTAGCCTCTTTTGCTCTGGCTGCTGCCTTGAAGAGTTGCTCCAGTGTCATGCCACCCTGCCTTGGAGCCAGCTGATTATGGACTGAAATCTCCAGAAACTGTAAGCTAAATAAACCTTTTCTTCCCTAATTTTGGGTGTCAGGTGTTTGTCTCAGCAATGAGAGAAAAGTAACCAAGACATCAACAGATGCCAGAAAGACTTCTCTTTAGGCTCCTGTTTGAAACCAGCAGCTGCAACAAACTGCTGGCCTTGACTCAGGGCCACAGTTCTGGCTAGGATTAAGGGTGTGAGTGCTACACCCACCCTAGGGCGGGTAACCTGCATACAGTATAAGGTACTGAAGGAGTCTTTTCTCCCCCACTCCTTGCTTACTTTTATGTCTTCCACTGCCATGAATGGTTGCCCCTTTGCCATGTGCTGCTCTGCCTTGGAGCCAGCCAATTATGGACTGAAACCTCTACAAACAGTGAGCTAAATAAGCCTTTCCTCCTTTAACTTTGGGTGTTGGGTATTTTGTCTCAGCAACAAGAAAAGTACCTAAGACACCCACCTTGTGGCCAGTGGTACTGACTCAGCTTCTGCTAAAATACCAACTGGGGGCCATAATCTCAAATGAGACTTTTGGGTGCTATAATCTCAAGAGCTCTACACATATTCCGAATCCACAGTGAAACCACCACAGCTAATCCAGTGTTTGCCTAATCTATGAGCCAGGGCCAGCCTTTACTTTCCTCCTATGCAGGGGAGACGTTTGAGGATTTTTGGTTTTATTAGACATATGGGTACCTGCTTCTCTTCCCCAATCTCATACCTGTCAGCTTAGATGCTACATTTGGCACTCAAAAACATTTTCATTTCCAGTTTACTCTTTGGACTCTTAGTCTAGAAGAAATTTTTCTCAAACATCTTTCAGGAATAGAGAACTATGAAAGAATTTTAAGGATATTTGTGATGTGATTGATTTCTTATCATGGAACAATCACTTGATTGTAGGGAACTGGAGCTGAGAGACCAGTATGAACCTTGCGGTGATCCAGATGAAAGATTGGGAGTGTCCCAAATCAATGCAGTAATGGTGGGGTAGAGAGGAGGGCAGGGCTTGTTCCCCACTTGGTGTGGGTGTGAGAGATAACTAAAGGTTCCTAGACAACTGGGATGAGGGAAAAGAAGTATATACATGTGTTAGCTAAGATAATTGTACTATTGATCCTATTAGTTCAGGGAAACAAACTATGATTGCTTATATTGTTGGATCTGTTTTGCATGCCTGTATCTTGTAACCTGATCAACGATTTTGAACACAACAATATGCAATATAGTGACTATTGTTAATTTCCCATCAGCTTGTTTTGAAATCCTATATCATTTCTACTGTTTTGTTTTCTTTTAATCCTTTAAAATTAAAAAAAAATTAAAGGCTCCTCATCCTCTGGCTTAAACACAGCTGGAAGATGTCCCATTTCTGTCCCCTGTGTCTATGAAGAGGACCTTTTCCAAAACACTCTTGGGCTTTCATCCAGCTCTGATTCCTTACCTGATTAGAAGAAACCATCATTTATGCACTTTTCTTAGGGTAAAACTCATAGCGGGGGTCCAGTCTTTTGGACTAGGCTAGAGAGAGATGGCAAGGAAGCCACAGACTAGATGAGAGGACTGAGCAGAGATGAGAGGAAGAGCAGAGATTCCCTCATCCTGGCTTGTGTCAGTTCACAGCAACTCTGGCCATGGTCAGCTCCCAGTTCTGGAGATAGCACAGCAGTAGCACTGGGCTAGTATAAGTGTCTGAATTTTCTAAAATAAATTCAGGCAGAAGCCTGTCACTTACTGATCAGAAAACCTGTTGAAAGTGCTGTTTTCAGACAAAGCCTTGGGGATCAACATTTATGAGGGATGTGTGCATCTGGGTTATCAGGAACCGTTGAGCAAAGATCTTTTGATAATGATAATATTGGTAGCAGGATGGTGATACTATTAACAGGATTGGCTTCTGGGGTGATACAAACAAGAGCTTGAATTGTGCACAGTGTGTTCTGGAAAAGACAGCTCATTTCGAGTTCTGAGATGATTTTTAACAGAAATACATTGAAAATGATTGCGTGTTCTGTACAACAAAAAGAATTTTGCTTTTTTTAAAAAACAGAATGGCCAGACCTTGCACTTCCAATTAGCCTACCTTTCCTATATTGTTTGTTTAATAGAGCCTCAGAATGAAAGGATAAAGGGCATTTGGTTCAAGCAATAAAAAAAGATTATGGGAAATTTACTTGAGACCATCTTTGGACACTATTTTTTAAAATGCAATCCTTTGTTCCCTAATTGAAGGAATTGAAATCCTTGTAAATATACAAATGGAATTACATGGTATTTAGATTTCTTCAAAGTGGTTGTATGATCCCGGGAAAATTCCTGGAGCCCTGTGCATCTCTGCCAGTTTCCTCATCTGTAAACAAGACAATAACAAGACACATCCCACAAGGCTTTGTAAGGATTAAATGAGATAACATATCACAGCACTTAGCATAGTGTTCCAGGCACATAGCACATGTTCAATAATTACCAGTTTAAAAAGTTTCAATAAATAAGTAAGTACTACTAGTGCTACAAGGTACAATTCACTTCACTCTGGCACACCATAAGAGTTTAACAGAATGTATATTTCTCAGACCCCTGAGAACAAGGAAGTTTTCCTAAACTTGGAAACACACTGATTTCTTGATGGACTGCACTCTTAGGCTACATGAAAGGTTAGCATCAGGCACTCCTTTGGAAAGATGCTTCTCCAAGAGCTTATTAGAGGTGCTTCTGGGCCTGGGGGGGTGGCAACACAGCACAGCTTGGGAAGCAGCTGCCTGGCCTTGTGAGAAGAAAAATATTAATTTCTAGCTGGTCCTGGGTGATAGACTGAATCATGTGCTCCCAATTCACTACAGACCTTAACCCACAATGTGACTATCTGTCTGTATGTGGAGCAAGAGCCTATAAGGTTAAATGAAGTCATGGGATGGTGCCCCAACCTGATTGGATGGGTGTCCTTGGAAGGGAGGGAGACACCAGAGCGTGCCTGTGTGCACCCGCCCCTCCCCCTGGGAAGAGTTGTGGGAGAACCCAGTGAGAAATCAGGAAGAGACTCCTCATCAGGAACCCAGGCAGCTGGCAGCTGTGAGTAAACAAGCTTCCATTGCGTAAGCTCCTCAGTCTGTGATGTTCAGCCCAAGCACATTAATACACTCCATAAGCTCTGTTGGCCAACGAATAGTGCTAGGGAATTATAACTGTTCTGATTAATCAATTATACATGTCTCAACTCAATAAGTGAGTTCCTACTTTGTGATAGGCAAAGTAATAAGTTCTGAAAATACAAAGATAAGTAAATTTCTTGCCTTGAAGGAACTTATAACTCTGGAAGGACACATGTTATATGACCTAGAACATGCACAAAATGCCAAGGGAACAGAGGGGAATGGGGTACTTTCATAGCACCTAGAAAATTATATAGAGGGTGGTATCACTCATCCACACTGGGACTTCATAGACAGGAGAAGTTTAGGGAGGAAGGTAGGAGTTCAGGTTTTGTGGTGTTGAGTTCAAAGCACTTGTATAGCACACAAGCCAAGATATGGAGAGGCAGTTGAATGAGTGAGTCTAAAATCAAGACAAGAGATTGTTAAGTTAGGGACCCACATTTGGAGTCATTCCTCCACAGGTAGTAGCTGTAGAAACAGATGATAATGCCTTAGAAGAGTGTGTGGAGTTGAGAGACACTTCAAAATGCCAACATTTGGAGGGCAGCTGGATGAAAAGAAGCCCAAAAAGAAAACAAAGAAGGAATAGAGAGGTAGGACTAGAGTGGGATGAGAATGAGAAGCCAAAGACCAGAAAAACCCGAAAAAAGGCCAGAAAAAGATAGAATTTTCAAGATGGTCTCAGATGTTCAGAATATGAGTTTAATGACAGTTAGTTAGCTATTATTCTACAAAAGGGTTGCCACAGTTTCAAAAACATTTGCAGTTTCCTATATGTTAACAGATTGAAAAAATAAATTAAAACATTATACTGCACACTCAATGCTAACACTACCAAGCACAATGTAACTTTTAGACAGTTCAGAAGGCACATAGGGTTTTTTTTTTTCATTGTTTCAGGGCATCATTATGAACTTCAATTATTGCAGCCCTAGTCAACTGTGGGAGTGCTGATGAATGGAGAGCTATCGACTACTAGATGAAGAAAAAATTTAAATGAAGTTCACTAGCAGTAATAGAGAAGGGGTATTCAGTTCCCAGCTCAAGATAGGAGGCCAGCTGACCTATTTGGAGATGTGAGCCCATCCCCATCAGAAAAATTAAGAGCCTTTAATCCTTCAGTCTCCCCACACTCCACTGCTGGTGAATAGACTTGTCATATAGCCAGAAGTTTGGAGAACAAATCAACCACCCATCTCAGGATCCTAATATGCTAGAAATGTTGGTGACACCTACACAAGGCTTCTCAATAGATATCGAAATGTTTAGAGATGATTTCACTGATGTTCTACATATGGGGGCTAAATTAACCATCTGTCTTTCCAGGGCTCTGATTACAAGGTCACTCCATGCTTCTGAATTAACAAATTGTTGGTTCTGTCACCATTGTAGTCAAAGACAAACTTGATAAAGGTATTAAGGGTTTGCCCCATACTGTCAGATTCTGGCACTGCTGTGATTCCATGATGATTTAATGAAGAACAAGAAAAGTGTTCCATGACAATCAAGACAAGTCAACATGGCACCCATTCCTCTCCTGTCCCTCCTAAGTGGAATTGCTGGATTTGGAAAAGCATTTGCTCATGACAGGAAAGGGGTGAGAAAAGACATTGGAAAAAGGAAAGGAGTTGTGTGCTGGAGCAAGGCTGCTTGCTGCCACCATGGTCTGTCTCTATGGTAGTGGGAAGCTGTGATTTTGTTTTTTATAAGAATCATTTGGAGTTGGAGCTATTCATCATCATCATCATCATCAGTGTCGTCGTCATCCTCTTCATCAGAATTATCGTCATCATCATCATCATCATCATCATCTTCATCTTCATTGTCATCATCTTCAGTGTTGATCTTTCCAGAAAGTACATCCTCAATCCAGTCTTCCAGCTCCTCTGCTGTGGGAAGATCATCATCATCTGAAATCTCCATCCAGACACTGTCAGCCTATAATGAGGAATGGAATGAATGAATGACTGAATGTAGGCTGAGCCACACCACAGGGTTCCGAGCTGTGCTGAGTGAACACCCAGTTTCCTACAACTTTGCAGAATATGTGCACATTGTTAGATGGATTGCCAAGTTGCAGAATGATATGCACGTATCCTGTTTGTGTAACAAGAGGAAATATGCCTTCCACTACCCACATATATGCTACAGTGAGAAAATGTTTTCCTTTTCACTTGTACTATTCTATTTTTAAATGTTTTAATTTGAAACCTATTTTTTAAATTATTATTATTTTTAAAGTTATTTACAAAACCCCACATGATTGAACACTCACCAACAGGGCAAGAAGATGTTACTAATTGGCTGCTATTCACAAGACAGTCCACCATAATTAATTCTAGCTCTAATGGGTCCTTTGTGAGCATCCCTTTTTATTCACTGTTTTCTTGGTTGTATCTGTGCCCACTTCTATTTTGTTTCAGTGGATTTGCATCAGATGCCTGGACCAACATCCAAAATTCTTTGCACTCTACCAGTCCATTTCCCTAGCCTTTTTCTCCCTCAGATTGACAGTGCCTGAGCCTGGTGGAAGCCCCCTTGCTTGTGCAGGCTTTTTATCTTTCCCTCCTTTGGGCCTGGTGTTTGCCTGCAAGGACTTCTGAGCCACAACTGCACCACCACCTATTATGCAGTGACAGCTTTGGGTGTGAGTTTCCTTGTATAAAGAGATCTCCTTGTTCTTGGGTTTTTAGAAGGGAATGCAAGAGAATTTTTTGAGTAAAAAGTTTTAGATCAGTGAGTTGGATCAGGTTTTCCCCATAAACAAGGAAATGGATCCATGGAAGAAAGGCATAGAAACATGGATTAGGCCTGGCTCGGAGACCATGACTGGCCTATGCTGGCACACAGACAGCACTCAAACAGAGCCAAAGGTTCTACTTGTTTCTGAAGGAGCTGATCTCCTAAAGAAGATCTTGTAGTGGGGACTACAGAACAGACGACAGGACTGGCTGAAGGGGTCTGAGCAAGCTTGCATGGGGGGATACTCACATCTGTCACATTCACCACCCCGATCTGTGGCTTAAATAGGTCAATCTTGAAGGTCTTCTCCCAATAGGCAACAAGCTGTGGCAATACAAAATCAGATTAGACAGCAGGCAGTGGTTAAAGCCACTTTTTAGTGGTTGGGCTCACCTGCCATTCTACCACAGTAACTAGGTCACCATTGGTGAAAGTTCTCTGAAACAGCTGTAGGCTCTTAAGAAATTGCCAACTTGGCCCAGCCCTCAAGCACTTTAAGCATAAAAAATAAAAGATGTCGTCACACAAACTATGAAAAATGTGATATAAAAAGCTTGTTAAGCTGTAAGGAAACTTACTACAGAGATGGACCGGTGTTGATTCCCAAATTACTTGCGGCTCTTCTATAGTTTATAGATGGTGAAAGAGTCATTTTCCTCCACTTCTCTTTTAATGTCCCACTTTTAAAATTCTTAATCTCAAGCCACTCTATTACATGAGATGACTGAAAAAGCAATGATATAGGAGAAAGTCTTTCAGGAAAATATGGGGCCTGGCAGGGACTGGGATAGTCAAGAATCTGAAAATTAGAAGAGTCTGAAGATTTTTTTTTTTTTTTTGCAAAGACCAAGGCAAACACATAGAACTAGCCAAAAGAATTGCAGACCATCTGCAAACGTATGTAACAAAATAGTACTGATAAACTTGAAATACAACCTAGCAGAAGATAAATTTAGAAAAAAGAAGTCTCATATATGGCCTTACATGACCATGACTTTCTTATAATTACCATAATTACCCTGAATTATGACATTGGCCTCCAGTGTCATGGAAATCTCAGCCTGTGATTCACCCATTCTCTATGTAGCACTGGGCATCAGGACCCTTGAGATCACTAAACCCCTTCAATTTCCCCTACTTGATCATGGCATCATCAATCATGACCCAGCAACTAAAAATAATTCCTGACTGATAAAATTATTTATAAAATAATAATAACTAAACTTGTATTAATTATCAGCAGTTAGCTCTGCCAAAAACAAGCAATAAATCAAGGTCTGGTATTAACACAGATCTAGATTGGAATATCACATATAACAGTTACTATCTTTAATCTCTCCAGCTGTCATTATTTTCATCTATTTGATAGGGATTATAATAGTGCCCATGTTATAGGACTTTGAGGGGATTGTTTGTGATGATGCATATAAACAACATACTATAGTTCCAGGCATAGAGTAGAGGATATCAGCTATGTCCATTATCATTATTACTGAAGTTGTTCCAATTCTTTTTTTCATAAAACTAAGTACAATCAAAGTCTTCTGGCCACTGATCATCGACCCTGGCTAAGTTTGCACTGTAAAAGTTCTTACACCTTAAACATACGCTAGGTACTAAACCAGGTCCTGGGGAGCACAGTTTGAATAGGAAAGGCACGGTCTTTGCTCTCAAAGAGGCTCCTTCTTCTGTCTACCAAGTTCTTAGTTCTATGCAAAACGTTTCTCTCTTGTTCTTATTATCAGTGATTTAGGTTGCCTCAGAATGAAGGTCCTCATCCAGTAAATGAAAGAAGAGCAAAGAGGGTTGGTGGTGGGATGGGAGGCAGCTATGGAGCTTCTGGTAGGAGAACTCCACTCAGCTCACTTGGATGGGCCCCGAGGAGAGTCTCCAGTTCTTGGTTGAGAACAGCAGTAAGTCTAAGCATTTCAATGACTATACCAGGCCAAGTTCAATGCAGTTAGGGCCATACTGAATGGGGTGGCCCCTGGGTTTCTTCAAGTGCCTTTTGCTAGTTCATCACCACCTTCCTGCTGAGGGCCTCATGCTAAACATGACCATGGACTGTAAAGGGCAGCAGAGATGGTGTCCTGGCCAGAGCCACTCACCAGAGGAAAGTCATCTGGGTCAATCCACACGATGCTCAGGTCAGGATTGTTGGTATTGTCCCGGGCCACCTGTTTCAGAATCTCCAGGAACTCATAGCCATCTGAAGTAGGATTCAAGAGGTTGAGTAACTCCTGAATATACATGGCTTCTCATGTGCAGAGTGAGAGTGTGGTTTTTCCACGAGGGTTTCTTAGGCTATTTCGTATATACCCTCAATTACAGGATTAGTCTATAAAATGAGTCAGAGGAGAGCTCCAACCACAAAGCAGCTTATGCAAAAGAAACAATAAAAAATTGAATAAAGAAATTAAAAGAAGGAACTGGTTGGTTTCTAACTGGAAGCCAAGGTGCATTGGTTCATCTGGATTGCCTCAGTGATGAAGGTCAGTCCCAGAGCAGAAGACTGGCTGTCCTTATGGCTATTTAGGGTTTCTTAGAGTGTGTGCTATCCCTCAGAGTCCTCCGCAGCCTCTGCTCTATGGGTCAAGATCATTTAAGTCTGACCCTTTGGTTCTCTGCAACCTGAAATTCCTAAAACCTTGAAACTAAGTGCACTTCTGATCCACAGTCATCTCCTGGCCTTGAGACGTAAATGAGACTACCTTTCCCTCCCTCACCACTCCAGGCTGCTGTGACCTCCTTCTGTTCAATGACCCCAGGAAAGGATGATTCATAGGAAAAGCAGAGACAAAACTTCTAAGCTTCAAGCTTAAACCTTGGAGGACTAGGAACACACAAGTTTTGCCATAAACAAAAATTTTAAAAAAGTTAGTAAGAGATTCTGAACCCTAAGCGCTCAACACCACTTCCCACTACTTCCCAGCAAGACAAGAGTTTAGATTCTGGCAGATCCCAGAAAAGCTGTATGTGTTTGTGCATGTGTGCATGTGCCTGTGAGGAGCACAAACCATGAGTGCTTATGTGTCCCCAAAAACAGTCTCCATAAATTCAAGGAATCCCAAAGCATTGAGGATTCGTGCTTTGTTTCAGAATGAAACCCAAGAAAATGGAAAGGTCCCAGAATCCTCCAGAGAATCTCTTAGTACTAGATCAGCAAAGTCTATCAGGAGATCCAACTGTCTGTAATTCTGAGGAACATGTATAAAGCTGAGACAGTAGACATCTGATAACTTCCTGCAGGTGAGATAACCTGGTGGGAACAATGGCCAGAAGACAAAATGACAGGCTTCTCTGCAGATGATGACAGATGATGAGGACCTACCTCATTATGCCTGGGAACTAACAAAGTTTTGGTCCCTCAGAACAGCTGAAGGGGGCTGGGAGGCCATTAATTGTCAGACAGTTCTCCACCCAGTGGTGTACAAGTCCACAGCAATTTAAGTTTAGTTCTGAACAATCACGTTCCATTTCTTGCACAGCAGAATTTGTAGCCTGAAATGTATAAGCTCTAGATAAGCAGCTCACTGACTTCTTGGCAATTCAATGTGATGACTTCCCTTTGAAAAATTTTTCTTTTTCTGGGTTTCCAGTGAACTTGAGTCCCTTCTGACTTGTTTAACAAGGCTCCCCTCTCCAGGCATGCTGTTTGCCTAGTTGAGCCTCTTGGTAAACGTGTCCCTTACACTTCTTCTTCTCTAATAAATTCCAGGCAAAATGCATATTATTCTCAGCACCTCCACCTGAGTTCCTGTAGTCACTAAAATTGTTGCTAACTCGTAATGACAGTTCCTGCCAGACCTCCTCAGGCATTATTACCAAAAAAGCAGAGGGACTTCTCAGGGAGAAGACAGTCTTTATGGTCTTCAGCCCTCTCCTGCAGTGATGGAGGCTGGCCTACGTGGTTGTTCAATCTATGCTATCTATATTGCAAATGAGATTACAGGACAGTTATCCAAGAGCAATAGGGCCTATGTTTCAGATTTCTTACAACTTTCATTCAAGGGACGGGGATGGAGGTGGTGTGAGGGTACTGCTCCTGCTGCCTGTATATATAGTTAGACAATTGAGCCCTTCCAGAATGTCAGTGGCTGCTATGTGTAGACACTATAGCTCCTCCTCCAGGTGAGTGGCCATGTCACAGGAGAGGAAAGTATGGAAATCCACAGTTATCTATGGATTTAAGGATCATAATGCATAAACCACAAGGAGAAATTACTCCAAAACACCTGCAATTATTGCTTTCAGCAGCAGAAAGAAAAAAAGGGAATAATATGAAGTGACATTGATGATTCTCTGGAAGGTGTGATTCAATGTTAAAGTGATCTTGACAAATCTGAAATTCACAAAGATTATAGAATTCAAGAACACAGACCCAAATTCTAGTAGAGTAAACTCAAGGTGCAGTTTGGGACTGATTTGTGCAAAGAAATAGCAGAGGCTGTCCACGCTCGGGGTCATAGATGTACGCGTCTGTATTTCAGAACCGCAAGCTGAGTACACAATACAGCACGGTCACTTGTAATGGAAGAAAAAAACAACTCATGTATAAAAAGGAAGGTTACACACAAGAACATACATTCCATCCCTACTTTACATTCTAGAACAGGTTTAGAGATAAAAGGGGAAAGATGGAAGAATAAAACAGGTTCTTCATGAAAAAATCAAATGGGTTAGAATTTTTATGCAAACAATAGAATTCAAAAGCATGACTTAATGCCAGTTTTTAAGAATATGAAAGAGTTTTGTGTGGAGAATGCTCTTTGTGTCTACCGAAAAGCAAGGAAAGCTCAAAAAATCATTCACAGAAGAAAATTAATAAAATGAGATTGACATTAAAATCAGAGAAGTTTTCAGGTCCAATGGAAAGCTTTTGAATTTCAGGGTGATGGATTCCAAAAAGAGCAACCATCTGTGACCCTGGAGGATTTCAATAACAGGACAGAGTCCATTTTCAGGGATGCAGCCCAGCACAGCAAACACAGCGTTCTGACCCAGGCTGAATGACCTTGACCCATACCACTCAAAGTGTGTGACTCAGGGCAAGTTATGTAATGTGTTGCTTCCTAGTGTGAAAAGTAGGGATGGTGATGATAAGAGCTACTTCCCAGGATGCTTACATGGGGAGCATCTCTCAAGCACTAGACAGTTGCCTGGCTCCCCAGTGAGGCCCAGCCATCATTCTTCCTAGGAAACTGCCATTCCCACATCTAAATGAAGTCTCTAAACCTGGCCATTCATCTCCTTATTCAGCACTTGTGTATTAAATGCCATGTTCTGAGTACCAGGAAAATGTTAGATATAGTCTTGGATCCATGTGGTAGAGAAGATGTTCACAAAGCATATGCCACAAGACAGCATATCATGAAGTGATTGCTCTTGGCTCCTTTTGCTGATTCTACACCAGGCCTTCAGGGGCAGCTGTGTCCGCTGGTGGGACTATGAAAACACTGTCTCCAGAACTGGGTCGGGGCAGGGTTTAATTCCTTCGTTTGAAGGCGTTAGCTCGCTTGGGTATTCTTGATGCAAACTGTGCAGGCCTCTGAAGATCCCCCTTCAGCCTCCAACCTTGAGCAAATCCATCAGTGGCCTTTCACCCAGCAAGGAAACCTGAGTTAAAGCAAGAAACCTGGCATCACATGTATTTAATTGCTAAAACCGTAAGTTTTAAATTCCATTTCTTCCTATGGAGAGTTTTTTTCTTTGTAAGACTGAAAGGTGCCAGAGAACAGTCACTGTGGATTCTCTTCTTCTGACAGGAAGGCAAGCGTAGGAAGCTTTCTTTCATTTTTGTAGTTCAGTATTAAGCATAGGGCTAGGAGACGCGTGCAAACATAGAAGTGATTGAGTGAGCGTGAGGTGAATGAAAGTTTTATCAGTGATGGACCCAGTTTACAGACCATCTTAGATTGTGACCATCTACCTTTCAAAAGGAATAACCCATAATTTAAAAAGCAATCAGAGCCAGGTGTGGTGGCTCACGCCTGTATTCCCAGCACTTGGGAGGCTGAGACAGGAGGATCGTTGTGAGTTTGAGACCAGCCTGGGCTACAAAGTGAGCCAAGGCCAGCCTCAACAGCATAGTGAGACCCTGTTTCAAAAAGACAAGGGCCGGGGATCTAGCTCAGTGGCCTAAGCGTCTGCCTGGCAAGCACAAGGTCATGAGTTCAATCCTAGGTGCCACAGAAAAAATATAAATAAATAAATAAATAAATAAAATAAAAATAAAAAGCAATCAGGTAGAAGAAAAGGGGGAAATACTAGTCACAGACTTGTAGACTAAAAGCTATTTAGACATAATATTAGAAGACTGTTTCTGAGGTTCTTAGAGAAGCACCAATTCTTGGAATCAGAAGAGATCTCCCAAACATCCTACTTGTCCAAGAAGATGAATGGCCCTCACCCAAAACATCTGTCTTTTCTCTTACATAATCTATCATGAAGGCCCTTTGACCCTCATAAAGGCCTACTATAGAGCTAATAATCCTTAGAGCCAAGAATCTACTCTGCATACTCCCCCTTGTGAAACCTCCTTTTTCATAAGTTCATTTCCTAGTTTCTTCCTTTATGGACACAGGATGCTGTTCTTTATGTGAACTCTGTAATCATGCAGCCCCAACCTTTATTTTATGAGCATTCTCGAGCACTTAGTGGGGAGTGAGTGAGCATTTCTGCATGGAGCCTTCACATCTAGACTTGATGGTTAGGAAGATTTCATTATCCCCATTTTACAGAGGACAGAATTGACACATGGGAAGAGGAAGTGACTTACCCACATCACATGTGAGCAAGAGCCAGAGTTGAGAACCTAGCCCAGGTCTTCAGTCTGCATGTCGAGAGCCATTTCCACCATCCATCTGCCCTTTACAGACTCTGTGCTCCTAACAATATTGCTGTTGTCTTCCTTCCTCAAGTTTGGGCCTGAGATCCCATAGCCTTGTGAGGCAGGGGGCTGGGTCATAGGGGAAACAGCCTGGGTGCTGCTTCGGCCTTTCCTATGGAACCGGCCGACGGGAGGACCTCCTACCCATGGTGCTCTCCAGCCCTGTCCTCCCCTCAGCTGCAGTGGGAAGGTTGACCTGGAGACACTGGAGTTTCAGAGACAGGCCTGAATAATGAAGATGGCAGTGAGAACTGTATTTCCTTCTGGGCTGCATGGTCTTGAGTCCTGGGAGAGAGCTGAGGGATGCACACTGGGCCAACAGGTTTCCCACAGCTAGTGAGTGGCCTCTGGGAATCATATCTTTGTGGGAAGAGAAACCAATGATTATTCTTTCCTGCTTCCCTGGCAGAGATTGGTGGGAACGAGCCTATACCAAGTCCTGGGGGATCAATTCCAAGCCAAGCACAGCCACGTTGAGGGCCAAGGCCCCATTTGGCAGAGGCTTATGTGTCTCAGACCATGCCCTGGCCCACAGTAAACAGGCCCACTGCACCACCCACCCTGCCCTCGTCTCTCATGCTGTGCCCAGTCTACCAAGGCACTAGAAGGAAGGCTTCCTAACTCCACCCCACAGGAAATGATGGTCCTCCAGGGCCTCTGGAAAGAGGGGCCTAGGCTAGGGGCAGCCACCACCCAGCGTGGGGTCCTACCACTAGCCATGCGATATACATATAGAGGCTAGTATCATGCAGCTCGGTGGTTATGTCTGGAGAAGACGTTGGGTCTGGAGTTTGGGAACTTCGCATAGGTCCCTTAACCCCTGTGACACCTCCATTTCCTCCTCTGAAAACATAAAAAACAACTACCTGTTTCCTGCCTGAGTTTCCTGACAATAAGGAGACACTATTATTTTCATGGAAAAAGATTAATGCACATGAAGAAGGGTCTATATTTTCTGTTTTCTTCCTTTTCCTTTCTCACCCCCTACCAACTTTTCATTAATTTTTTAAGATTTTATGTCCTACTACTTTCATCTTTCATTGACAGAAAAGGTTCATTTTTTCCTCAGGTAGATATATTTTCAGTGCCCACAATGTTTCAGGCCCAGATCAGGTGGTAAGACACGAAAGTATGTAAGGCAGGTGACACCCTGGGGTCCTTTCTTGGAGATTAGAATTAGGATTAGGCTTAGGGTTCTCAGGCCACCTGCACACTGGGAAGATGATCGTACAGTCCCTACCCAAGGAGTTGTTGTGAAGATTAAATGCATTGGTTTTGTTAGGTGCTTGGTATGATGTTTAGCACCTTGTAAGAATCAAATATTGAACTTGCTAAGCCAAACTTAACAATTGGCCTCCACAGCATTTTTACAAGACTGTGAGGCAGTAGAAAGTCAGGTGCAACAGGGCTTGGAGCATTACTTCCAGGGCCCATCACTAATTCTGTTCCACTCCTCGCAGACAACAGCCTGTCCTTGCATCTCCAGCTTGTTAGCGCGGATATTCCCGGTGCCCTTGGAGGATATCCATCCAGCAAGCACTCATGTAGAAACGTTGCTTTGCAAACCTTTCATCAAGTGTTATGAAGAAGATGTCAGCCTGATGCAGACACATCTGGGGGTGGCAGGGGAGGGAGTTGTTCATTTTCAAACCTGTCAAACAAACGGCTCTGGCTGGTGCTCTGAGCACAGCAGCTGGAAACAAGGTTCCAGGCAGAGGACCACTGGCTGCAGCAGGAAACCAGCAAGAGGAGGGAGCCCAGGGAACACACTTCCCAGTGAGCCTAATTATGGTCCTGGAACAGGACATAATTACCCATGGAGGGTAACCTAGAGATTGTGTTCCAGGGCCAGGAAGCAGATATTGCTTTCTCCCTGAGCACTGGAATCCTCAGTTTTCTGCAAAAGTGAGCACAAATTCTGGCTGTGAAGTGTGGGATTGCAACGAGAGTCCCCGGGGGCCCAGGTCACTAGGATATATGTGTATCATTGTTGCTTCAGAATGTCAGCTTCCGAATCTGACAAGATCAGTGGAAAGTGGGAGGAAGTGGGACTTGTCTTCACTAATTGGACACTCAAGCTTCTAGTGGCTCAGATCTCTTCTCAATTCCATGCACACTTCTCTGGTTCTTGCTGCCCTTCCCCTGTCCCTTCCACTGTGGCAGCACTGCACATGTTCGGAATCTGCAGCTGGCCTGGGAGATGATGGTGGATGGTGATCAGGAGCCCTCAGGAATTCTGAGCTGTGCCTATACCCCTGTGATCTTGAGCATGTAACTGAACGAGTGTGACTCTCCCTTCTCTCATTTTTAAAATGTTGGAGGTAGAGGTGAAAGATGGCAGAGGGAGAAAGATACACTGAACAAGGTCATTGGGGTGGGAACTCAGTGATGTGTGAGTTGGCCTGCAGGAAGACCTTGTAGTTAAGGGTGAGGGTTAGGAAACCAAACAGACCTTAGTTTAATTCCGCTGCTTCCCAGTAAGTTAACCTCTTACTTCCCAGTAAGGCAACCTCAGTTGTAAAATGAGAGTAAAAACAGAACCTCCCTTCTGGGATTGTTATGTCATAAAAGGTGTACCGAAAGTGACCATCACTCCTACCTTCATCATACTCAGATGCATTTAGAAGTCCAGCAACCCTACTGGGATGTGAAGCTTGGAAAGTTATTTAGTCTCTAAGACACTTCCAACGTGACACTGGAATCATGATTACACACATCACAGAATGACTTTAGGACTAAAGGAGATCATTTACAGAAAGCCCCTAACACATTTCCTCTGCACTGCTTTCTGTTGCAGAAGAGCTGTAAGTTTTCCTGGATATATAATCTTCCTCTTTGGTTGGAAGGTAGCAGTCTGATTAGGCAATAGCGTATAACTTGTTAGCCAGAGCAAAGGAACGCCAGGAACTACCTATGCAGGAGAGAAATTCCTAGACTCACAGCCAGGCCTCTGGTTCCAGGTTACACATCAGTGCCCTGCAGGTAAATCACTAACTACGGAGACCACACTAACTCAGGGAATTTCATGGAAAATCTCGCAGCCTGCGTGACAAGCTCCTGAGCCCCTGCAGGAAGACCATGTTTCTGGAGCACCCCCCACCCCCACCCCAGTGCATTGCTTTGGCTTCCCAGTGACAAGCCCCAGCTTGGACTCTGGGAAAGGCCAAGCTTCAGGCCCAGGGATATTTGTGTAGGGAGGAGGTGGAAGTAGTTTCAAGAGCTTGATTCATTACAGCAGCAATCTCTGTCAAACAGGTTTCGGCAACTTCAGGGAGGCCTCTTTGTTCTATTGTTCCAGAGAGCCAGACCAGCCTCCCCATAATCCCGGAATGGAGGATGCGGTGGGGGGAGGCGGGGTGGAAGCCCCTGGAGTCCGGCCTGCAGGCGGCTGCCAGTGGCAACCTCATCTGTGTTCACACAATACCAGGGATCTGATTCGGCTGGATTGTAGCTTGTTAAACCTTAGGCAGCTGAATTTCTTAGCTATTTTCTCCTCCAGAGGAAGGGTGGGCTGGGGGAGGGGCCAAGTTCGTGAAAAGAAGCTGAAACTACACTGCCTACTTTTTTTTTTTTTGAAGGTCTAGATTTTCTTGTGGTTTTCCAACATTGCAAGTCTATGATGGGAAATCTGGCACATCAATGGACATTCAAACAATTTAGTAAAAAAGATGGAAGAAACTCTCATAACTTGGAGCATAAATTTGGTTTTGATACAATGGAATATTATTCAACCTTAAAAATACTTAAACATACTATGGATGACCTTAAAAGGGTACACCTTAAACCATCACGCTATGTAAAAGATGTCAGATACAAAAAATCATATACTACATGATTCCGTTTATAGGAAATGTCCAGACTAGACACATCTACAGAGGCAGTAAGAAATTAGTGGTTGCCAGGTAAGAAATTAGTGGTTGTCAGGGACAAAGAAGGGAAGACTG
>RJWT010021884.1:0-17426 GCA_004365215.1 Cuniculus paca
AAAGAAAAACCACAGCTTTAGGACACAAAAGTTATTCATGATTTTTTTTTTTTTCCCTTCCAGAAAAAGATAATAAACAAGGCTCTGGGCCTGTGCCCTTGAGCTGTAAATTGTGCTCCTTCCTACCAACCTCCATCCTCAGGAAATGAACTATTATTTTTATCCCTATTTTATTCATTTTTATTGGGCTATGTTTATGGTACTTAATAATTACACAGGAAGCACACTATTAAAAAAAGAACAGCATATCTCAGCTTCAAATACATGTGAGTGCTATGCATTTTAATATAGCCCACCAAAACCTTACAGACACAGAATACTCATCTTAGATAAGCCATCTTAGGGACACCCCAAACCCCCATAAACATATGCAGTTTGAGGTGACAATAAGCAAAATATTACTTTCCCTCTTGAGGTACCATACTTTATTTCTTTGAGTATGTACATTCAAAATTCTGCTTGATAAATCCCTTTATGCCTCCTACTTATGCATCCCAAAAATTCTTTTTCTATGATAAAGTTAGAGAACCTGCATCCTGTCCCACAGGTAGAATGAGTCAAGGATCCCCATCTTCACTGTGGGGACCTCTTTGGACCATGCCGGGTGACAGCAGTACAAGCTCCCTTCTGATACACAGCTCCTGCTTCTAGAAGCTTCTCCAAGAGCCAGAGTTTGTATTTATCTACACCTTTCACACCAGGAAAGATGCCTCTTCCCTGATACCAGGCCATGCACATGTCCCTTCGTACACATCAACTGTGACCATAAAGCATCATAAATTCGACTTTTGACCTAGTGGAAGACAGTAAAGAACATAGCGAAATGGGCAAGATTTAGAGTCCAGATTCAAACTCTTACTCAGACACCAGATATATGTATAACCTTAAACAAATTATTTTAACTCCCTGAAATCTCTATTTATTCATCAGTAAAATGTGAATTAAAATGGGAAGTGATTTATACAGCTGTGTGGGTTAATTAAAGGTTAACACTTAATTAAAAACCGAAAAGACATAAAACAGAGTTAATACCTTAAAAGCACTTATTTTATGCCAGGTTCTACTTCTAAGCACCCTACATATACTAAATCATTTTGTTTTTCTATTAACTTTAAGGGGCCAGTGCTGTTATAACAGACATACAGAAAGTAATTTGTCCCACATCCACCAACACCCCTTAGCTCCTAGCAAACTGAGGAACATGAGGGACTACTTTCCTATGCCTTAGAGGCAGGGACACCCTGGGAGCATTTGGTCCTCATTTGTCTACATCACTTTATTGACCCCACTGTGGGGTGAGCAGGTGCTCAAAGATCTTAACATCTGTACCTATGAGGTACATCCAGGGCCCTGTGATAGGCACAGATTCAAGAGTGTGTAATCAAGGTATCCTGCTGGCCAGTTGAGAAATTTCACGAGACACTGCAACAGTGTCGACACAATAAGGTTAAGGCAAATTAATTTTTCCAGAGCTGAGGCCCTGTAAAATTATTTGGTCTGGTTACTGACCTGAAGGTAGTCTGATTAGACCCCCTGCCAGGAAGTAGCTGAGCTGAGAGTGGTCCAGGTGCTGCTTCTAGTGCCTGTGAGTTCCACGTGCAGAACTGGTAGGCTATTATTAGATTTTCAATGCCTTGGGGAGTTTGAGCTAAAAGAAACCCCATGATAAAGCAAATTTGTAAAACAAAATGAGATTTTGTGTCTGTTTTAAGTCTTAATTCAGGTTTTATAAGTGGAAGCCTAACTGCGAATAATAATAATTTTCATTAGAAATGAGAATCAATGGTTGAGGCTGGGGAATTGCTTTTCAGGTTGACTGGCATCTTAGTGAAAGGACAAAGCAGGTATTCTATGACAAAGGATTTGTCTGGTCTTTGTCTAGGTTCCTGGGAGGGAGCTTGTAAACTCTTTGAATTTCCTTAGTAATAGCAGTGTCTTTGTTACTGGTGGGGCAGAGAGAGTCCTGGGAACCACGTATGAGTTTATGCTAATAAGATTGTCACCAGGAAGCCAGGTCCTAACACTGTGAAGTCCTAATACCCTGAAAAACAAGTGGCACACCTCAATTCTTTGTGTTTGATGAAAGATTTTAGGAAAGACACATAGGTTTTATTGCAAAACAGTGGAGTGAAAGCAAGAGAGAGAACACATCTTCAAGCATGAAGGGTAGCAAGCACCAAGATGGCAGCTGCACTCAATGAGGTCTCAGGTTACATTCGCATGATAAACTAGGTCTTTCAAGGAATATCCTTTCTTTCCTGTAGGTCATTGTTCTTTTACTAGGAAAGTGGGCTGCGTTGACCTACTTCAGAGGTCTCCAGGTGGACAATTTCCATTTACTTTGTTTTGAGACATTGAGATTTTTCCAACTCCTAACCCATGATCTGGACTTTGTATGGGCCCTGGACCTTATCAACATGTTCAGAGGATGTTATATTCTCTTGAGCTAAAGTTTAAAACCATAAATTTGAATGAATTTTTTTCTATAAATAATGATTAAGAGATCAAGGGGAGAAAAAAGCTGGAGGAAAGCATCATGTCCTCTTTGTTTTTCAAGTAGCCATCAGCTGCCTGTCTCCAGACCTGCTAAAGTCTAACTTTCCACCTAACAAGTTGACTATCCCCTAAGAAACTTCAGCATGAGGTTGGCCATGCCAGAAAGACCAACCATGTGATCAGCAGTTGGGAAGGTGAGAAGGCTGCTGATTGAGCTCATGTGTGGTCAATGATTCAATGAATCCTATCTTCCTAATGAAATTCCCATAAAAACCCTTAATAGCAAAGCTTATATGGCAGTCGGCTTACCAGCACTGTAACAAATGCCTGAGATAATCAGCTTCTAAAGACAAAGGGTTTATTTTGGCTCATAGTTTTGGAGATATTAATCTATGTACGATAGGCCCCACTGTTTTCAGATCTGCAGCAAGGCAGCACATCACATGGGGAGCATGTGGTAGAGCAAAGCTGCTCACTTCAAGGCAGGGAGGTGAAAAAGAGACAAGGCTTCCACTACTGACTTTGAGCACGGGTCTCCAGTGACCTAAAACCTTGCACTAAGCCCCACCTCTTGAAGGAACATTGCTTTCCAATGTTGCTCCAGGCTCAGTACCACACCTGTTGTACATGGGTCTCGGAGAGAAAATCCCAATCCAAACTATAGCAGCTTGGCTGAGCATTCCTAGTTGCTGATCATACACTGACTGCACAGAGATATGATGCATTCTGAAGGCAGGAAGGCTTTGCCCGTGGGATCTTTCCAGATTTCACCTTATGAGTCTCTTCATTTGGCTGGCCCTGATCCATATCTTGTACTATGAAATAGTAATGGAAATATTGTGGATTCGTGAATTCTGTGAATCATTATAATGAATTATCTCACCCAAGCAGGTAGGGGGGACTCTCCACTCCCACCTCAAATTTGTAGCCAGTTGGTGAGAAGTTTGTATCCTGAGACCATGGAGTTTGTGAGGCGAGCTATAGGGCACTGTGCTCTCAACCAGGGAATTCTGTACCAGCTCTAGTAGTGTAGCAAATGAGAAGCGCCTGACTTTCTCATTTTTCCCTGTGCTTGCTGGAGAGGGGGATGAGGCTTGACCAGCAGCCAGTATACCCTTCCCTCTCACCTCTCTTTGTTCCCCTTCACCTTCACCCCAAAGGACTGGGACAACTCATCTCAGTGTCCTCTCGGGCTATCTAGCAGTGTCCTGCCTGATTATTTAACTGCTATTCTCCACTCCAACATGAATGCAGCCAGACAGGCCATGTAGTGCCTCTGCCCCACTTCTACTTCACAGGCTACTATTGCCTTTTTGAAGAAGAGAGAGAGCACGTTGGAGTGACTAAGATCAGAAAGGTAGGAATCTGAGCCCCTTATTGCCTAGCTAACATTCACAGCAAACTTTGAGCCCTGTTCCTCACTGAAGCAAGCCTGCAGTTGCATTCCCCAACAACTTCTTGGATTTTAGTCTAGGAGGGCTCCCTCCTGTGTACTGAGTCCCTATGCTGCAAAACATTCTCTTTGGTGTGCCTGTAAATCGTTCATTATTTATTTCTCAGGACATATGGGATCCCCAAGTCCTGTAAATCTATTTGGGATTTTTTAATCTTAAATGTAGACAGAGAGGTTGTTTCCAAAGGGCAATAAACACTCAGAGCTGTTAATATGGAAGGCTCCGGAGACTAGTAGGCAATGAAGAGCATGGACAGAGTTCAGCACCCAGTAGAGTCCACCTACAGTGTCCAGCACAAGCTGGCACTGGATGGTAATGGCCAACAGTCACAGTGACCAACAGCTGGCTGTTGGCATCCAGCAATTACACAGCGTCATCTGGTGACATTAGGACCGCTAGCAGAATTGTACTTTGCTGATTCACGATTTCCATCTGAATAAAGTAAAAGAATTCTGGGCTGATTTGCAACAGTAGTCAGTGCCAGAATTGAGAGCCCTGCCCTAGGAAGCTGTGCCAAGCCAGGCAGGGGGGCTAAAAGGCAATGGGGCAGTCTAACCTCACTCCATGGTTCCAGATCTTCCCTCTCCATCCTCATCTTGATGAGCACCAACCCTGCCCAGTTTAGAGGCTATGTTTAAAACACCACAACGTCTTCTCAAAGATCTCCAAGCTTTTTTCTTATACATAAGCCTCAGTTATTATCTACTGACAAATGGAGAAAATAGCAGAATAAATGGATGACCATGATATATCCCATACCTACATTTATAGTCTCTTCCAAGGACCTCATATACATGCACATGTCTTCAAGGTATTTCTAACAGGATGAAGTCTCCTAGTTTGGATTAGAAAGGACTCTGTCCAGAAGACTTTCTTGGTCATAGGATAAAGTGGGGATGGCATGAAAGTGGAGATAACTGCCCCAAGTCTTGGTCATTTCTGGGGCAGTACCCCTCTAGGTGTGGGGTAGACTAGTGGTCAAGTCATCCAGAGTTCAGAAGAGGGGCTGAAGCCCAGTGGGAAGATGAATGGTGAGTGAAACAGGAGTTAGAGGAAAAACCCAGTCAAATAGACTGAAGCAAGACTCCAGACTAGCAGGCACACTACTGCTAAGGGCAGCAAATGATGCCAGATCTTCCCACTCTGGGCTCTTATACACAGTCCTCGCTGAATTCTTCTAGACTGGAGAGGAAGGGGATGGAAGCACATCCATCTGCGAAAACCTATGGCAAATGAGGTCTCACAAGAACATCACGTTGGAATTGCCAGCTCACAAGTCACCCCTCCAACTGATGAACCTAGCGAGGT
The DNA here is from genome assembly GCA_004365215.1 of Cuniculus paca. Taxonomy (NCBI): domain Eukaryota; kingdom Metazoa; phylum Chordata; class Mammalia; order Rodentia; family Cuniculidae; genus Cuniculus; species Cuniculus paca. Next base: position 5,259 of record RJWT010021884.1, read on the forward strand.
GTCAGCATCCTGACCCACCAAATTACCTGTTGACTTTAATCAACTGATGGCATCTGAATGGTTCTGCAGTGTAGGAGAACATGGAATAGTGCATTCACCGAGCCTCTGAGTTAGGCCAAGCCTTATGATGCCACTAGCTCTGGATAGATGAGGTGAGAAGGATTAAAGACAGAATTGCTAATGGCCCCTTCACCTCCCTCTTCCTTTCCTTAAGGACCTCCTGTCTTGTCAACACACCACTGTAGCTCTTTAAAAAACTATTCTTTTCTCCATGTTGCTTCCAATAAACCAAACACATCAGAAAGTTTCACCCTGCTTTCTAAAGTCCACTGTGCAACTGTATTCCCCAACATTGGGGATGCCAGTAAACATTAAATGAAACAGGTTTTGGATAGTCCTATAATTTAAGATACGCAGTGAACAGATTCAATTAAAATTGTTAATATAGTAACAAATCTAGGCCAAATGGACACAGTCTCGATGCCCTTTTCCTACAAATTTAAGCTTTTTGTTGAGCGTACATGTATTTCAGCAAGAATTAAGAAAGAGCGACAGGTGCAAGCTGCTGCAGAACACATCAATACCATTTCCTAGTGTCCATGATCACCACAGCCCATATTGATCGAATAATGACAAGGAGAGCTGGTTTGATTCCAAAAAGAGAAGCCACACAGAAGAGGCAAAAGGAGTACTTAATTTTTATAGACCTGTTGGCCAGTGCTCAATATTAATATATCATGCTGTCAATCTTGTCTGCTTTCTAGTTTTAAGTTCAAAATGAAGAGCTATGACCAGCTCTTAAATAAAATCCCAAGGAAAGCATGTGGTATTTCCACATCCTGCCCCCTTCCATTCTATTCTGGTTAATGACAGCACAGCATTTCTTGAGCGGTCTCCTGGTCTTGTTAAATGGTTACAAGTAAAATTTTGGAAATATGTAATAATTTTAAAGATTTTTTTAAAAATCACCCTAATATAAATATCATCCTTCTTTTTCTCAGGTATCAGGGCTCTAAATTAGGAGCCATAAATAAATCTGGATGATGATCCTGAGCAGAACAATTCTGTTCTTTCCAGTCCTGTGATCCCATACCACCTCCAGTTTTTCTATTGAGCGTACAGTTTGGTTGCTAGGTCAGCAGAAGGTGAATGGCTTCCCGTGTGGGTGTGACAGAGTGGTTGCAAAATGTGTCTCTTGCCTCAGTTCAGCACATGGTGCCCCAGCTGTCAGGGTAGGCAGCATATTGGAGGCTGAGATTCAGGAAGGAGGATAGAATGAATTGCATTGTCAGGCGTGGTATTAAACAGCTAAGGCTGTTCACCAGCTCCTTCCTCGTTCTGCTTTCTTCTTGAAATGAATCCATTCCATTGGCAGGCCCTAGAACAACCTATCTTAGCAGAATTGCGGAATGTTAAATTGGAAGGAGTCATTCGGGCTATTGACTGCACATTAGAGAAGAGGGCTTTGACACCCAGAGCAAGAAAGACAGTGCTGCCTGTTTGTTTGTTTGGCATTTTTTTATTTGTTCATGAGGAAGCAAAGTGGAGAGAATTTCAATCTGACCTATGAAATAGTGCTGACATTTTAAAAGGAAAATGGTTAATTGAATCATAAATGCAGAATAAGAACATTTTTATGGTCCATGAAGAGAAAAGATCCAAACCTGATAGTTCTAACCTTCAGAAAATGCATGCTACTGAAATAACTTGGACTAGTCCCCTCACAATGCCCATGAACTTAGTCCAATCATAAAACAAGGTGTCGGGGTTAAGGACAATGTTTGATGACTCCCTCTCTATCTAGACACTTGTAATGTCAGTTCATCTGGAATCACATGCAATCATTAATTTACTCAATGAGCATGTATTAACTACTTATTGTATGATAGAAAAATACAGCAAGTAAAGTGTATCTATTATGTTAGTCAGCTTTCTGTCATCATGTCCCTCAAAACCTGAGATAAACAACTTAAAAGAAGGAAAAAGTTTGTTTCGGTTCACAGTTCCAGAAGTCTTAGTCCATGATCAGTTGCTTCTATTGCTTTTAGTTCTGCAGTGAGGTAGTGCATCCTGGAAGGCACCCTGTGGCAGATCAAAGCTGCTCATTTCATGGTGGCCAGGAAACAAAGAGAGAAGAGACTAGCATTCCCGAATTCTTTTCAAGTGCACGCCCCCAGCAACCTGACTTGTTTCCACTAGGCCTCTTTCTCCAAAGGTCCTTCTACTCCCAACAGTGCCTCAGGCCAGTGACCAAGCCTTTAGCTGGTCCCCTGGGCCCAAGGAGAGCATTGAGGATCCAAATTATAACATCTGCCTTCAGCATCTTCCAGAAATATGAATAAATTTGTTTTTCAATGTGAGATACTCAATCACATTTATTATAACTAGGCAGTTTCACCTGCAAGGCAATCTATGGCTTCCAATGGATATAGTTTAATTTCCACTTCCATGTTTGGTAGAAGAAGCTATCAAAGTCCCATAAAAGTATTATAAATGGTAGACATTTATTTTCAGATATTAAATGCTGGGAAGTAGTAGTTAGTATCAGTCATGTAGTATTTTATGTGTGCAAAGTGCTTTGCCATCATATTTTATGGCTTGTTCTACATAACAGCCATGTGTGAGATGGAGTGGATCAGCCTCTATTTTAGAGTTAGGAAATGGCAGCAATCACCATGCAGCTCAGTGTCCTCTTTAAATGCTATTTGCCTTGAGGTTTGAATAAAGCTCATTATATATATATATATATATATATATATATATATATATATATATATTTATATATTATTTTTATATATTATATTATTTATATGTATATATTATTTCTTGGAATTTGCATCCTGCATGCTTAGATTTGGCTCACTAGTCATTCTGTAATGATTCAGATTCAAAACTCAAATTCTGAATTGTGCAGGCAACATCTGTGTGCAGCTGCCAAGATGAGCCATGGCAGACTTGACCCAATCCTTTTATCCTTCATCAAGAAAGCCATTACTACCACAGTGGCATTGGAGGTCCATGTCATTCCTCCCATCATTTATCCCTCAAGGTCATAGGAAGAGTCCCTCTTGCCTTCATCCCCCTTTCCTCTCAAGTGAGTGATCCTTAGAGTGGTCCTTGTTTGCCTCTCGATACCCACCCTTGGTCAAGATTTCTTGAGAATTCTTGTCAGAAGGGAAGAGCCATGGACCAGCTTCAGTGAAGAACAATCCATCCTTTCTAAAAACCTATAACTGGAGTGCAACTTTTGGGGAGGCAGAAGGGAAGATCTTGTAAAACCCTACTCCTTTGTTTCCTTTTATCATCAGTTCAAGCTTGTGTTCTTGGTCACAGTTATCAGCCTGGGGATAAATTTGTGGCTTAGACAGTTAGGCCCTGCCCATGAGAAGTGCAGTGTTGTGAGAAACTCAGAAGGGTCAATGGGTAATTGGCAATCAAAGCTGTTGGAACTGTGAGAAAGCTGGGTGCTGGGTGAAGGATGGACTTATGCCCCAGTCCGTTGGGTCAAGGTGGGATCCTCAGAGTAATTAGCCTTAAGACTCTGTTCTTTGGGCTTAGATTTGGAGTGCTAGTATTTATTTGAGTCTCTGGAGCCAAGGAGAGCTCCTTGGAATAGAGAATAGACTACACAGCACCATCTTTAAGCTCAAGACAATTAAGGAAAGAAGGGAGGAGGATTCCTTTGCATTTGCATAAGCCGAGCATGTATCATATTCAGGAATAAGAGTTACCTTTGGTTTACCCTCTGCGGTACATCTCTTGCCACAGGACAGGGAAATAGACAAGGCTCCGACCCAGCAGAAATACTACCTTCTCTCACAAAGCCTTAGTTTTTTGTTTTTTTTTTTTAAATTACTGCGAATTCCACAATTAGTCTCAATGCTGAAAACTGAATGAAGTTAGGAGAATAAATCAGGAAATAGACTTTGATTTTATTTGGTGGATGGTCTTGGTTGGTCATTTGATTATATTAGGCTTCATTGCCTCATTTAAATCATAGGATTAATAATACCTGTCCTGTTTACTGAACAAGTTCGTGGAGAGTATAAAATCACCTTTGCTATGGATATGTAAAAGTTTAACAGACAGAAATGAAGTCCTTGCTGTATGGCATGTTGTTTCACTGAGTTTGTTTGCTTTTGCTTCTTGGTTTGGGATTCCTCTTGCCCACTGCCAAGTGGCTCAAGGGCCACCCTCTTTTACTCCTCCCACTATCAGACACTGCTCCCTCCCCTACAATCCCCTATCACTTGATGGACAGCTGATAGTCACATGGTCATGGCTAGTTTGCTCCAAGAACTGACTTAGGTCATCATTTAACATCATTGAAATACTCACACAGCCCTTTTACTTAAAGGCCTATAAAGTTATATTCCCTAACAATATTCTGAACCCAATACCAGTGGAATTTGCTCCAACAATGGCCCAATGAGGAAAGCCTTTGACTGAATAGCATAGTGCTAGTTCATCACTGTGTGCCCAACAGCATTCTTTTAGATGGGACATCTTCTTCTTTAGTCCTGACGATGAGTGCCTGGTATACCTCCTTCATGTGCTTGGGCCTGTTTCAGAAACAGTGACAGAGGTACTAACCCCCTTCTCCCACACTCTCTTGTCTGAACTTAGGCATAGAATCTAAGCCAGTTTGCATCTTAACATCAATATAACCTGGACCGTGCCATGACCAGCTGAGCTGTTTGGCACATAGAAAGTACTCAGTAACCTGGTTAAATCATTAGATCTTGTTATGGGCTGAACTATGTTCCCTTAAATATTCATATCTGGAAGCCCTCACCTCCAGTACCTCAGAATGTACTCTAGTTGTATTTGGAGATAAGGCCTTAAAAGGGTTAACTTAAAATGAGTTCTTTAGATGGGCCCTGATCCCATTTGATAGGTGTCCCTGTAAGAACAGAAGATTAGGACATGGACATGCATGGGTAGCCAGCGAAGACCAAGTGAGGATACCATGAGGGTGTGGCCACGTGCCAGGCAATCAGAGAGGCCTCAGAAGAAACCAGCTTGCTGACACCATGATCATGGGCATCTAGACTCTAGAACTGTAGAAAGATAAGATTTCTGTTGTTTAAGTCACCCAATCGATGGAATTTTGTTATAGTGGCCTTAGCAAACTAGCACAGATCTGTTTAAGAACATACAAAAATACTAATCATGCCATTTACCATCAGTCAGTAGCAATCTAGAAGTTATAGTCTGAACCAATAAGTAAACAATGTGACCACAGTGGGGCTGTGGTCAAAGTGTCTTTGGGTCCATCGTTGCCTCCTGGACAGTTTTATGGGTCCACCAGAAACTCCTGGAGATAAGTAACAAATAGTGTAAAAAACATAAACCCTCCTATCAGGAAGGTAAAGACTACTCTGGGTATTTCTGAGGTCTCTTTGTGTTAGATTAGAGACATTATTTTTCCATCTTGCAGAAAGGTGATTTGGGTTATGCAATCAATCTGCAGTCAATTTAGAATAGAATCACAGCTGCACATTTTCCAACCGCAGTGTGCCCAGCTGTTTGCTCCCTCTCCTTTCTCATCTCTGCTTGTTTTTCAGCAGATGGTAAACCTTAAAGGGTATACGTAAGCACACGCGCAGATAGATATTTTGAAAGTGGGGGAGAATTGGAGGGGTAAGCCAGAATTTAGCAATAGGAAACAACTTTGAAAGCATCCTTGCCTAGGTAGTTGCCTTAGCAGCTGGGACAAAACCCGAGTGCCCAACTGGTTAATTATAACATGTCTCCCCTTACAGCTCCAAAGCTAAATTAAATAGAAGCAGACTAATGAGCATCCTACAGGCTGTCCCCAGGGGCCCAGATCCCTGAATGAAGGATGCATGTTCATTATCAGAACAGGCAGCCGGACCCAAAGGGGACAAGGGCTGCTCTCCACTGAGCTGCCAGCTTTGTAGGCTGCTTCCCTCTTGCCCAGGGGCCCACGAGTCTGTATCTCCTGCCTGTCTGGTACCTACCCATTGCTGCTCTGACCTGTGGCCTTGTTTTTCTTGTTCCCTTTTTCCACTCCCCCATAAGACTTACCGGGATCCGCGTTGCACATGCTGCCATGAGCTCCAGATTGATGTAGAGGGAATTTCTGCATGAGCAGAGAAGAGGACCCCATGGCTCCTGCTCTCTTTTCTGGAGATTTGTCTTCCCCAGAGGCTCTTCTTCCTGATTACAACAGCTGCTCCAAGCCCTGACTTCTGTGGGGAACCCTGCTTCTCCGCTTATGTTCCCTCTAGCTTTCAAACAGCTCTCACAGTGGTCTGAACTCAGCTCAGGGCATTTTCTTCTCCAAAATCTGTTGATGCTTTCCCAAGTGGCTCGGTAGTTTACTAGACCCCACCCAAATTGACCTCCCTGTTCCCAGCTAGTCTCATCTCCTCTGATCCTCTCCCTTTGTACTCCAGTTGCAATACGTCATTCACCTTTCTGTTCCAGGCCAGCACTGCTTCAAGCCCTTCGCACTTGTTGTTTGCTTTCTGTTTGCCACAGTGTCACAGACCAGTAGGATCTCAGCCATAACCGAGAAAAAGTGAGAGTTTCCACATTCCAGTCTGGCCCACAAGACAGACAAACACAGCCTCAAACAGACCCTAGCCTCAATTTATAGTTTGTGACCCTCAACACCTTCCCTATTTTCCATCAATCTCTACCATCTGACATACTACATACTTACTTACTCTTCGTCTCCCTTGTGAGAAGGAAAGTTCAAATAGGGCAGAAGATTTGTTGCAATGGCACCATCACCTACAACAGCACCTAGAACGATTGTGCCATTTGCTGAGTGAATGAATATGGTCAAAACACTACTTGTTAACTGGAAAATGGATCTGTGACAGCGAAGTTACCATGGGAATGGACTCATGTCTTTCCTAAGTGACTCATTTGCACTTTAAATATCTTAAAATGAGCACAAGTTTGCTGGCCTCTCTTCCACCTCTCTCCCTGTAGAACCTAGGTCAGGCCTAGTGTGTTCACCTCATTCTTTTTTCTCCATTCTCAAATGAAGAGATCTCCCACTGGCTGCTGTGGGCACACAAGCCAGTTGTGGGGTGTTCTGTGGGCTCCACAGGTTGGCCAGGGTGAAATGTAAAACCACTGGCAGAGGAACAGCTCCCACTTAGCCTTCTCACCCCCTGCTGCTGAAATATCTTAGCACATAGCTTTTATTATCTCTAGAGAAAAGGACTTTTTAAAAACTATATTTCATTTTTATGACTTTTGCCAAAGAGAGAAAATATCTTTCCAATGACCCCACTTAAGGTCATCAGATAGAATGTGCAAAGGAATTCTATTTATAAAAGTATACATATGAATATGCTATTGAATGTACATAAATTTATGTATTTTTGCATTTTATATGTTTATATAGCTCTATATTTATATAGGTGTATTTATATAAATGTATATTCACATATACATAAACAAAATATCAACAGGCTAATATTTGAGTATAATTAAAACAATGTTTTCCACTTAACTGTATTTTTCATGATAAATATATGTTATGTGTATGATAAGAAAAGTGGCAAACATTTTCATATATTTTATGACAGGGTACTTGTTTTACTTGGGTACATGCTAAGGGTCAATTTTCTCGTATAGAAAAACTTCAGAATGACCCTCTTGATGTGCAGATATTCCTTTTTCTTTAAGATTTTTAGCATTTACGTCTCATTTAATCAACTAAGTAAATGCAAACTGAAATAGTAGAATGGGGTTCTCAAGTTTACACTAATTCGAACCAGAAACTGAAGCCCCAGGCTAGGTGGGCGTGATTGATGGACGATGGAAGTTGCTGTGCCACTTCCTTGAGAAAATGTTTTGGGCATAAAAGCTGCCTGTGGTGCCTCAGCGATCCTGCGACACTGAGTTGCCTGGCTCGGCACAGCCATGCTCAGTGCTTCCTCAGCTTCCTGTTCTGGAAAGCAGGTCTGGGTTTGCCATCCATGCCTCTTCCCACCCCATCCATCACACTCTGGGATGTTCTCTAGGACACATGTACTCCTCTAAATGAGGGATCAAGTTCTTGAGATCCAGAGCAAAGTGGTCTCCTTCACCCACCGCGGGGCTCGGTCTTTTTTCTAGAAGGTATTTGTCTTTTCTTTGTCTGATTGTGTTTGTTACACTGGCTTAGCTGATTATTATGGAGTTTACTATGGATTCTACCATGTACAGGGACCAGCTCCCCAACTAGGGTGCCTCTCAGGGGCTCAGAGGTGACCCCCACCATAGTTAGAAAGACAGACTTTCCCTTGGGAGGCTGCTCCAATCTTCTTGGAACCTCTAATCTTTCAACCTGAGAAACTTCTGCTTGTTGTGATTCATAGAACATGAAGCAAATTATCTTCTTTGGTGTTCAGGATACACAATTATCTGGTGCCCAATTATCAACACAAACTAATCTGATATGAGTGAACTATTTGAATTCTCTCAGGAAATGTTTCTTTATGGCTTCCATTTGGGTATTTATATTTCTATACTTGTGTCCAACTCAGGTACCTCTTCCATAATCTGCTCTATCAATGTGAGTTCTATCCATCCTTCAAGCTCTCACTCAGATATTGTTTATCCTGTGACTTCCTATGACCATCCCAGCTCACAGTGACCTTTCCCACTAGTTTGGAAATCTCACATAACTTGAATATATGCAAAAACAATCTCATATTGCCAGATGACAAGAGATGAACCCACACGTCTGGCAGCCTGTTCTCTGTACCCTAATAAGAATGGCAAACCAAGACTGAATGCTCTGAACCAATAATTATTTTCATGAAAGAAATCCCATGGAATATGACTTTGGCATATCCACCAGACATTGTGAAGACTGAAGAAAAACCACCTTGCACTTTCTCCCTCATCAGTCAGAGAGGAGTCTTGAAAAGCATTTCAGCAGAAAGTCATAGTAGATCATAGTAGATAATCATATATGTTTATAACAACTATCTCTCATGAGTAAGGCATGAGAAAAGACTTCTGAGAGTAACCAGGTGGTGAGAATTCACCCACCCCGCTCATGGGGAAAAAATGAAACATTTAGCTAAAGAATGGATTCTGTAACAAAGTAGAACATAATCCTCAAAAGAGACATTCACATGATAACCTTTTGTTATTTCAAAAAGAGAAAAAATACAAATAAAAACAATGATTCAGAGTTTCAAAACAGGATAATAAGAAATTAACAGTGGTTAGTATACGGCATATTGTTGTCTTGAAAGTAGTTGCTCAGATTACAAGATACAGGTATTCAAAATTAATCAACCAATATAAGCAAAAACCAATCTTTCCAATGAACTAAGAGAAACTAGTAGTATAATTATGTTAGCTATCTTGCATATATATTTTTTTCTTCTTATCTCTCATTTCTCCTTGCCCTCATCCCAGTTGTTCTTTCCTTGTGAGTAGTTTTTTTCCCTTTCTCAATATCTATTGCAGATTTTGTAACTTATTTACTCTTTTTATTTCTTACACTAGGGAGACAAGATGATGCTTATGCATGTGAGTTTGATTTATTTCACTTATGAGTATGGTCTCTAGTTGCATTGATTTACCTATAAAAGCCTTGAGTTTATCATTCTTTATAGCTCCATTATGTAAAAATACCACATCTTTTTTATCCATTCCATGGTTGATGGGCATTTGGGTTGTTTCCAAGATTTAGCTATTACAAATTGTGTTGCTATAAACATGGGTGCACATATATTGCTGTGGTATATCTTCAATTCCTCTGGGATGACAATCTGTTAAGAATTTGCCATAGGAAATAGAATTCAATTCTAAAAAGAGGTTGCTAGAACACACACAAGCACAAAAGTTTCCTCAATTTCTGCCATTACATAGGAAAAAACCACTCTTAGTTTTTCCCAGGCAGAGGTGTCTCCCTGTGAGGTTTTGGGAAGGATATAGAAGATGCTTGCTTCACATACAGAATTCCAACAAATTCCCTCTTTCTAGACATCCAGCCTTTCCATCTCTGGGGTTACTTGGGCTGCTCCATCCTCCTGTTTTAATTCCTCCAGGAATGTGCTGCAATGCACATCTTTGACCTCCCTTTCCATTATCTGCACTGTTGTGGGTTCTAACTTCTACAGTCTTACTAATCATTACAGGGACATCATAAGTGAAAATAGATGTAGGTATTCAGTCTGTCAAGTGAATTTATGCATTTAATGAAACTTCAATCAAATGGAATATTTTGATAAAATTCATTGAAAGTTGATTTGGAAGACTGCATGAAACACCAAACAAGAGAATTCTAAAGCACAAGAATTGTGAGAGTATGGATTCATAAGGACAAATATTAGAATATGCTATTTGGCTACAAAAACATAAAAAAATCAGAATAATTTGAGTAGATTGGCAGATTGGTGGGTAGAAAAGAAAAACAAACCACACACTTAAGTATACAAAAGAATTCAGTGCACAATTGAAATATTATTTCAAATTGCCTGGGGGAGAATTAAGAATAATGATGGCAACTAGATGAATCATCTGGAAAAAAGATGAAATGAAGCATTACTCAGCATATACATTAGAACATATTGCAAATAAACTATGGAGTTGCAGGTTTGAAATGGTTTGAAGCGGTTTATTCTCTACAGATTCGTGTTTTGGAGGCTTACTCCTCAATGTGGCAATGTTGAAGGTGGTGGGGCTGTTTAGATGTGCAGTCTGCTACAAGGTCACTCAGTCCCATATGCTGGTGTCTGCCTTGTCCTGTGACCTCTCGCTCCCCATGAGTTTCTGCAGTTGTGCTGCCATCTGCTGTGATGTGACCGAGTAAAGGGGACCTCACCAGAGCCAGCACCATGTTGTTTGGGTTTTCAGCCTTTGAAGCCATGTGCTAAACAAACCTTCTTGCTTTTTAAATTACACAATGCAATCATTTTGTTATAATAACAAAAAAGACAGACTGAAATGATCCTGAAGAGAGAATGAGAAAAACTAGCAAAACAAGATAAAAGTTATCCAAGCTCAGAGTAGCAGGGGCATTAATAACACAAAAGGGGAGAAAGAAATTCCAAAGAAGAAACTTGATACCACTTATTAGAGAAAAAGGAAAAATTTCTGTAAGATTAGGAGAAAAAAATAAAAACTTTAAAGACATAGATGAACCAAGTGAAAGGGCAGAGGTAGGAGGACTGCAAATTCAAGCCAAGCTTGGGCAACTTCATGACTTAGCAAGACCCTGTGTCAAAATCAAAAGAAAGATTGGGGTTGTAGCTCAGGGTGAAAGTCCCAGGAAAATAAGAGATTAATGATGTGGAAACATAATTTACATAAGAGGAAACAGATATGATCAAGGAGCCATACCCAACTTCTTCAGTCAGCCAGGAGATGAAAATTGCAAGACATCACCTTTAACCACCAAAGTGGCAAACAATTGCCAGGGTTGATTAGAGATGATGTCACATAAATAACTTGATTCATTGTTGGTGTGTGTGTGCAAATTCCTGCAACTTTTTAAAAACAGAATTTAGTCCTTCGTATTCTTTAAATTCTTGATATACCAGTGCTCCTCTGCTTATCATGAAGTTACATTCTAATTAACCCATTTGAGGTTGAAAATACTGTAAATTGAAAATGCACTTCATACACTTAACCTAGCAAACACCCTAGGTTAGCAACAAGTCCGCTGTGAGGTTGCAGCTGTTTCTACTCACAAGTATGCACCCAGCCAAGAGCTGCCCAACTTCATGAGAGACACCTAGACTACATACTGCTCATTTAGGAAAGGATCAAAACTCGAACGTCAGAAGTACATTCTCTGCTGAATGCAGATTGCTTGCACACTACTTTAAAGTTGAAAAATCATAAGTCAAACCATCCTAAGCTAGGAACAGTAATTATATTTTTCAGTCCTTTAAATCACTGTCTAGGAATATCTCCTGGAGAAGTATTCATATATGTGCACAAATATGTGTACACAAAGATATACAACGCAGTTTTATTTGTAACAACCAAAGATTTCAATCAACACAATGTTAATTATTGTGTATCTAAATGCTGGAATACATTGTATCGGTAAGTTTTAAATAATACTGACTTGAGGAAATGTTTTAACTCTAGTAGGTGAAACAGCACATCTAAATGTGTATAATATGATCTCAATTTGCGAAGAGAAATTTAAACACATACACATTTTTTAAAAAA
>RJWT010021885.1:0-17409 GCA_004365215.1 Cuniculus paca
AAAAGGCATTTTTGATGGCACATGCCTGTAATCCCAGCACTCAGAAGGCAGAGGCAAGAGGATCACTGTCAGTTCAAGGCCAGCAACATAGTGAAATCCTGTCAGGAAAAAAAAAAATACTGCCAAAAAAGAAGGGAAAGGGAAATCACATGTATGACCCAATGAAAGGACCAAGCAAAACCCTGAGCTGTCCACATGTGGTGCAGACCCTAGGAAGTATAATACACTCGTAAGACACTGAACTACCATATTATCTATTGCCCAACACCCAGATTAAAATCCCAGAGAAGTATAAGCATCAGACTCAAATAGCATAGGAAAGAGTGACATAACAAACACACAGAGAAGGCAAAAGCTGGGTGTGGTGGTGTACTCCAAAATAATCCCAGAACTTGGGAGGTTGAGGCAGCAGGATTGCCAACAGGTTCGAGGCCAGACTGGGCTACATAGTGTGTTCAAAGCAAGCCTGAAGTACACAGAAAGACCCTATCTCAAAAACAAACAAACATACAAGCAAAAATGCAAAACAAAATGTGCAGTCTGAATCTAGTCACACTGACTACCTGTCAAAACAAAAACAACACCCTATTCAGCAAGCATGCCAAACCTGTGGCATGCCGAGCCCCTGCCTTCTTTTTCTTTAATGTTATAACAACAAATATTTTAAAAAGGAAGTTTTGTTACTTACATACATTAAGTATATTATATATTTTATTTGTAACCCAAGACAAATCCTCGTCATTGAATGTAGCCCAGACAAGCCAAAAGCTTGGACATGCCTCTAAGGGTCTTAACATGGCCAAGAATCCACAACATAAAATTCAAAATTTCCAGGATACAATCCAAAATTACTCAACATGAAAAAGTTTCCCGACCCTATAACCCTGATGTCAGACTTACAAAACAAAAACTTTTAAGCAACTAGTATAACCACCCTCCTTAGAATAAAAGTGAAATACTAAGGTTCTGAGGAGTGAAATAAAAACCTTTTAAAAGGACCACATGGATATTTTAGAGGAAAAACATTGAATCAGGAATAAAAAAAAATTTGCTAAATGGGCTCAACAGAATGGAAATAACAAAGGACAGAGTAAGTGAACCTGAAAATACAGTATTAGAGGTTATATAGTCTGAAAAACTGAGAGACAAAATATTTAAGTAAACAGAAGCTCGGTGATTTGGAGAACAGTGTCACAAGATCTAACATTCATGTCTCTAAAGTGTCAGAAGGAAAGAAGAAACTGGTACAGAAAAATATATTTTTTAAAAAATGACAGAAAACTTCCTAAATTTGACATGAAAGACATAAATATACAGAGTCATCATGCTCCATGAACCTCAAAGAGGAAAAACACAAAGAAGGTTGTGCCCATTGTAATCAAACTACTGAGAATGAAAGATAAAAAGTTTTTAAAGCAGAAAAAAAAAAAGGATAGTAATTCAAATGAGTGCATACAGTGACACTTGAGTATAAAGGGGCAGCACAAAACACATTTTCATCCCTGCTTCCTCTTTTGATACTCTCCCACTACACATTTTACAGTTCTATAGGACTCAACTGTTGGTCTCACCTCCTTTACCCATGTAGTTTCTTATCCAAGAACAGTCTTTTCCTCATATGGCTAATTTCTGATCCACCTCTCAGCTTCTATTCAGAAGTCAAACCTAGCAAACTGACAATGACCTAGGTCGAACTAAGTATGAGTCTTTTGGGCTCCTAAACAATCCTGGACAAACCTCCCTCCCTGGACTTCCCACGTCATAATGAAAATAACCCGTTGAATATTTTTTCCTGTCTTGAACGTTTCTTGAAGATAGGCACCTCAGTGTTTAAATTTTCTTCCAGCATGGAGCCCAGAGAATACGCTTAATAAACACCAACTTTCTAAAAATTCTAATACAACATCCATAATAAGAGTGGTAAGAACCAGTTTCCCCATCACACATTTTCCTGAGAAAATTCCGTAAAGCAGAATGTATTAGGGGAATTCAGACTCAAGACCTTCTGCCTGTGCAGTACCTCCACACGGGTCTAAGAGGAAAGGCTTCACATTAATGCTGAAAAGTCACCCACCATGTACCTCCAGTTGTCCCTAGCCGGGATGAGGGCCGATGGCCCTTGCTGCTTTCCACACCCAGGCACTGCCCCTGCCCACGCCCCATCCCGAGTCCACTCAACCCCGCGGGCCCAGCGCCAGGGCTCGGTGCGATGGCCGCATCGCGCGACGGTCACCTTCTCCAGGGCAGCTCCTCATCCTCCAGGTCGCTGTCTGCCACCGACCCCTCGATCACGGTTTCGTCACTGTCCCAGTCTGGAACCTGAGGGTCTTCCTCCATCTTTGGCCGAATTTAAAGTCTTTTAGAACTCTCCTTGAACTTCCCCTTTCTCGCAAACAAAACGACGCTTTGTGGGCCTGAGGATATTCAGAGTTTATAAATACTAACGAAATTTATGGCAACAGCCGCCGGGCAGCTGCGAGCGCTGACGGCAGCAAGCATCGAGACGTCGACGGCGGCCAGCGTTCCGGCTCTGCAGAGTCGCTCGCGTCGCCCGCTGAGAGCAGCCGCGCCGCACGTCAGAGGCGTCAGAGGCGTCAGAGGCGTCAGAGGCGTCAGAGGCGTCAGAGGCGTCAGAGGCGCACGCGCTACGCAACCCTCCGCCCCCCCCCGCCACGTGGCCGGAAGAGCGCACGCGCTCTGGGTTGCCGGGCCACTTCCGGGATGGCTGTGCCACCCCTTGGTCTGCGTGGTTTTTGCCGCTTCTTGGCTGGGTGACAAGGGAACTGAATTTGCTGTCGAAGGGTCCAGAAAAACAATTATGTAGCAGTCATGTCCCAGGCCAAGCCCAGGCGCCGGGTGACCTACAGTGTAGCAGGTGCTTGTGATCCTTATCCAGAAGAGCGTTGCACTCCTGCGGCCCTGGCCTCAGTCGATGGATCTTTCTAAAGCCAGAGTATGGTGCTCGACCCAAAGAGTGATTCTGCTATCCACCCATCAACCCGCCAGGCGCTTCCTTTCGCCTTAATCCCTTTGATGCTCCATCCCCAAAGGTTTGCGAAGCTTTTGATCAATTTATCTAATTGGTGATTTTGTATTTTTCCTTCTTTAATCTTGAAACACAGATTGTATAGGAAAGACAGTATAATGGCTTTATTTTCCCTCTTTATCAAATTTTAGAAACAATAGTGCTGCCTAGCAACCTCCAAAAGTAATTATTTTCTTTGATGAAGTACTAGAATTTTGTGTGTTTGATGTGTTTCAATCTACTTGAAAGTTTTAAAACTACATTCAGGCTCCGCATAAGGACATTTCGGTCAATAAGTTTTAATTGCCTAGTGCCATCTGATGTTTCAAATGTGTAAATACAACGTATAACACTGCTAGGAAATCGCTCGAGAGAACCTATACCTGTGACTAAGCTGCACCAAACTAATTTAAAACAAAGCCAGGTGAGCTTCCACTTGCCAAGGAAGAGGAAGATTAAAGACACAACCGAACGACTTTCCTGTAGCAAGTATTCAGTATTCATCGTGGAATTTCTAGTGTCTAGCACATACTAAATCTTTAAAGTTTTGTTTGTAAATGGAACTAGTTTTCTGACTCCGATGTTTACTGCACTTGTCATTGCCTGGAGTGACTTTCTCGCTATTTTTCCTTTGTATTGTTTAAATCTATATTTAAGTTACTGCTGTTTAAAACACATGATTGGAAAAACAAGACCACATGGTTGGTAGTTGCTGACTTTTAAGTTTAATAAAACATTCTTTACCTCAACTCTGTAAGTAAGCAGAACAATAATAGGCAAAGAACTAGACCTCTGTTCTCTTCACACTTGTTCATCTATACTGTATCCTGCGAATTTAAATCGCACGTAAATGCCTGTCTGCTCACCTTCTTATTCACATTTGTGATGGTCCCAGTTCTGCCTCTTTAGCAGTGGAGGATGCATACCCAGTAAAGGCTGCTCCATGCTCCAGAGGGCCTAGAGGTGACTTCCCTGGTAACAGTGCTTGCTCTCAGTATCTACTGACTCAATCTGGGTGTAGAAAAGTTCTAGGCCTGAAATTCAGATTCCTTTTTTAAAAAATGTTCTCCCTTTTAGCAGAAAAGAGTCAGTTATTTTTATATCTTTGGTTCTGTGATTCAAAAGCATTGCCAATATGCAAAGCATAAAGAAGGAATTGCAGAGATGAGCCTCATAAAGCCAGTGATTTTTAATGGAAAACAGTCACAATTTTAAAAATTAATTTGTAAAGAAAAATTTTTTGTTTTTATAAAATTCAAAATTGCTGTTCAGGGCTGAGATTTAAAAAATGGACAGGGCAACTGTGTTAGAAATGCAGGCTCAAATCCAGTTCAAATTCTTTTAAACAGGATGAATTGAGTCATGAAACTAAACCAGCCAGGCTACCCAGACATTTCAAGTATGAATGTTTGAACTCAGTTTCCTTTTTACTTAACTTGACTTAAAATTTTTCAAATATGTTGAAACATATCATATATTAACAACCTAGTATTTCACTATACATAGTAATTAGGTAGTTTTGAAGGTTACTAAGCACCATTTATTCTAAAATTAATAAAGGGGAAAAATAAACCATATATCTTGCCTTTCCAATCCAGGGTATATGTAAGGATAACCAGAGTTGATAAGCAAAACTATTATATTTTGTATAATATATATTACATATTTTTATAGAAAAATCACAACTAACAAATTTAAGAGAAATGGTAGACTTTGAAAATCACTGTTTTGACCCATGTAACAATGGATCTAAGCAAAGATTATCCTAGCTGCTAATATCATTAGTCAAAAGGATGATGGCAGATTTTACAACAAATGGATCAGAGTGGCAACAATTAAACCCACTGATCAATCCAAACCTTACTAAAAGTGAGACATCCAGATATGTTCTTCTTGGTGTAATATAATAGAGATACATACATTGTATTGCCTATGACTTACAAGCTAAAAACCTGTATCTAAATACATTTTAGACCTAATTACCAGTTATTTATATGGGGAAAAGAATATAGAAGAGTCTATAAAACAACATCATAAGGATAAAACTAACCAAATATAGAATGTGAGAGATTTGTAAGACAAATTACTTAGTTTCATTTGACAGTTATGTATCATGGGATTTAAAAAAAGAAGAAGAAGCCGGGCGTGGTAGCTCACGCCTGTAATCCCAGCACTCGGGAGGCTGAGACAGGCGGGTCGTTGTGAGTTCAAGACCAGCCTGGGCTACAAAGTGAGCTCAAGGCCAGCCTGAATGGCATAGTGAGACCCTGTCTCAAAAACACCAGGGCCGGGGATCTAGCTCAGCAGCCTAAGCGCTTGCCTGGCAAGCGCAAGGTCGTGAGTTCAATCCCCAGTGCCAAAAAAGAAGAAGAAGGAGAACTCTTAGAAAAAGAGAGTAGGGCTGGGGATATAGCTCAGTGGCCTAAGTGCTTGCCTGGCAAGCGCAAGGTCCTGAGTTCGATTGCCGATACCAAAAAAGAAAAAAAAGAGAGAAAGAATAAAAGAAAAAAATCAAGTAGTTAGATAAATTGATAGTTCATGTAAAATAATAATATAATACAAGTGTATTAGTCAGAAAACCTGGAGAAGCCAGGCATGGTGGCTCACGCCTGTAATCCCAGCACTCGGGAGGCTGAGACAGGCGGATCATTGTGAGTTCCAGACCAACCTGGGCTACAAAGTGAGCTCAAGGCCAGCCTGAATGGCATAGTGAGACCCTGTCTCAAAAACAGGGCTGGGGATCTAGCTCAGCGGTCTAAGCGCCTGCCCGGCAAGTGCAAGGTCGTGAGTTCAATCCCCGGTGCTGCAAAAAAAAAAAAAAAAAAAAAGGAAAACCTGGAGAAATATATTATAGTCATTTTACACCACCAACTCAAATAACTATCAACTAGAGATTTTCCAAAGAATAATGATACTTATTTGAGAATGCCAAAGTACTGCAATGGAAATATATATATGCCATAGTAAACAAAGAGAATATGTGAAAAGGTTGTGGTAAGGAAAAGTGTTTAAAGGCAAAACTGAGAAGGATTATGTATCCTAAAAGAATAATCCTTGGTCACAGGAACCAATGATGGAGGGTGGTACTATTCAGAGACTGAACAGTTCCTAGATAGATGTCCTCACAGAAGTAGTTTTTGTTTAAGATTGCAGTTGCCTTGGTGCAAGGTTGTGATTCTGGCAGTCTTTTGTGATAGATTCTATCAAGAGGCCATGCATGAAATTTAAGATGATAACTTATTATATAGCTAATATTTCATAATAAAAAATCTGAAGAGTAGCTAATGACCTCTTATTCTGACAGTTGTTGAAAAGATATAATGAAACTGTGAAACTAGCAGATGATTAGAAAACACTTAGCATCAGAAAAATAAGAGCATACATGACACTCCCAAAAATACAGTTTCAACAACCCTCTCCAGCCCATTTCCCCAGGATGCCTACAAGCTGTTATTGCTATTCTATATGATCTTTGTTATTATAATTGTTAATTGTTGAGTCTATTAGACCTTGAATAATATACCACTTTAAAAGCAGAAATACAAAGGATCCTAGACAAGAGAAAGCCATATACATTATTTGTCTTAGAAGAAATACACTTAAATGTTTTATAAATTATGAAGACATGAAAAAAGCAACAACACTGGAAGCATATTGAGGTACTGTCATGTATCATCAGGGTCTTGTAAAGATTTTTAAGAGTTTTTTTCCCTGTAAACACAGTGTATGATTGGTATCAAAAATTGATGACAAAAGTAATAAACAAGGCCATGACAGACTGTCAAAAGAAATCAGAAACTCAAATGTGACATCATTGTGACGATAACCTTGATTTTATCAGCTGGTTTGACGAATGGCTCCTTGTCAAGGCAAGTACTGTAGCGCTCATCGATGACTCAACTGCTAAGTTTGTATTTCTATCTCTTCATCTCTCTTCTCCATGCTTTTTTTTTCTGTAGTTATAACTGATTAAACCATGAGATTTTAAAAGATGCTAAATCTAATTCAGAAAGCCAGTGAGGTTTGTTAGTCTTGTCAGTTTGACAAAAATAGGGAAAAAAGAATTGACAGTGCTCAATGGGGAAAATTAGTGCTATCATATATTCTTGGAAGGAGAATAGATTAGCTCAGTCTAGTTTGTTTTTTTTCTTTTTGAGACAGGGTCTCACTATGTAGCTCAAGGTGGCCTTCACCTTGCTTTGTAGCCCAGGCTGGTCTCAAACTTACAAAGATCCTCCTGCCTCAGCCTCCCAAGTGCTGGGATTATAGGCATGCACCACCATGTCCAGCTGTTCAGTCTGGTTTTGAAGATAGTTTAACAACATTTATCAAAATATTTCACATATACCTACCCTTAGAGATAGTCTTTGCCACTTTTAGGAACTTATTCCTATATTACGTCATACTCACCCCTCTGAATTTTAAAATCTGTAAACAACCTAAATGTCCATCAGTAGGAGATTATGTAGTGAAATAGTCTGTTCTTATTGAAAAGCATGAAGTCCAGCTCTCCACTTGGGCATGTATAGCTGTGTGGCACTGTTTACAGAATAAAAAGTGGAACCGTCATGACAGCTCTGGAATTAGGAAAGGCATACCTGAGCTATCCTTGGACATAAAGGCTATGGAACCTCAATAAAGATTGCACTTGGATAGCAAACACTGTTTTCTGTTAGCTGCTTATATAGTGAATTTGTGGTTTTACCTTGACTTGTAGTTTCCATGGAGTTGTGTTTTTTTTTAATTTTCAATAGAAAAAAATAAAAACAATGATACAGAATTTCAAAACAAAATAATAGGAAATTAACAGTGGTGTCTTGGTTACTTTTTGCCTAGCTGAGACAAACACCTGACACCCAAAATTAGGGAAGAAAAGGTTTATTTAGCTTACATTTTCTGGAGATTTCAGTCCATAATCAGCTGGCTCCAAGGCAGGGTGGCATGGCACTGGGACAACACTTCAAGGCAACAGCCAAAGAGCAAAAAGCAAAATGCAAGCCTCTTCTCTACCCTCAAATTGTACACAGGCCACTCCCCCCACCTTCAGGGTGGGTGTAACACAAAATGTCCTTGCTCTCCATTGCACAGCATGAGGATATTTACAAAGAACCTTGACTCCCTACTGAGTCTCTCAGTTAAACTACTAAACTTCTCAAGTTGACACAATGTATTAACCATAAGAAGTGGTTAATATATTGTATATTGTTATATTCAAAGTAGTTGCTCAGATTACAAGATGATAGGCATGCAAAGTTGATCAAACAGTAGATATAATGGAAAGAACAACCAGGATGGAGGAAAGGAGAAAAGAAGAAAAGGAGAAGAAAAAAAAAATATATATATATATAAAGAAAAAAATATAGATATATATACATATATACACACACTCAAGATAACTGATTATACTACTAATTTGTATTAACTCATTGAAAAGAGCAGTTTGTGTTTATACATGGAGTTTTTTCAGAGGTAAGGAAATAAGGATGGATAAAGCCTTCCACACAAACCCAGACACACATAACCAGCTATTGAAGAATGGCATCATTGTTTACATTTCTTCTCTTTGTTGAGGGCTAATTAACATACAATGAAATGGAAAATCATTAATTTTTCAGCTCAATATATGTGTGTGGTTTATAAATGCATAAAATATATATTTAAAATACCTATGTCTATGTTTCATAGATACATAAAATGTTTGAGATGTGATTAAAAATAGTCAATATTTAAAATTATTAAAAATTATTTTAAAATAATTATAAAATAATTTTAAATATTATATTTAAAATTATGTAAAAATTTAAAATTTTTATATTTTTAAAAATTATTATATTAGCAGACAGTGTCATGAATCATTCTCAGAATATTCCCATCACTTCAAACACACTTCCCCCATTTTTCTTGCCACTTTTGGAGCAGTTCTAGAAGTTCTCTTTCCTGTCTTTAGTTGAGCTGTCAAAACTGTCTCTATGTCATAAGCTGATTCGAAACATTTATCTTTCATGGTCATTTTGACATTGGAAGGAGCCAGAAGTCACACAGTGCCAGATCCAGTGAATAAGGTGGATAAGGACACGCCACAAGGTTTTTATTTCACAGACTATGAAGTGCTATGTTTGCACAATTCCAATGAAATGCCTTGCTCATAATCTGTGATTCACATATGCTTTAAAACAACACACTTCTCAATCATAGCTCAGCAACCAACTATACCAAGCAAGTTGAATCTTGTCACACACTGTTGTTAAGGTTCAAGATGCTGCTTCATTTCCCATGTTGAAGATCTCTGCCTTTCCATTGGGTGGCACTTGTCAGCAGCATTCTCCCTATGTTTTGATCACACCTCGTATAGGTTTTGTTTTGTGATATTGGGAATTGAAACCAGGAGTGCTCTACCACTGAGCTACATCCCCTCCCTACTCTATTTTTTATTTCATTTTTTTGTGTTTCAAGACAGGGTCTCACTAAGTTGCCCAGGCTGGCTTCAAATTTGAACTTCTCTTGCCTCAGCCTCCCAAATGGCTGGGATTACATATGTGTGCCACTATACCTGGCTGTTCCATGATATATTTCTATATATATTTCTTACACTAGTGCACACAATCCTACAGGAGGAAAATAAGAGTTCTAGTGGAGAAAAGGTAATATATATACAATAGTTTGAATCTTAAAACTGAAATTTTAATGGTTTCTGGTGAGATTGCCAAATAAATGAGACATTTGTGTATAACTAAAACTGCCATGTAAATATGTTTAAACTAATGTATTTGTAGGTGTACAAATATAGAAAAAGAAATACAAAAACTCCAGCTAAACCAGTTTTGGTGTAGTATAACAATACAGCTCAGTGGATTTTGACAGTACAGTCATGCATCAGTGAAGAGCAGGGAGCCATTCTGAAAAATGTCTGATTACAAGATTTATTTCATCATTTGGCAAACTTCATAGATTATACTCACACAAACCTAGACATGGTTCTAGTCAGTCACTCAGTGTGGCCTCTTGATGCAATCCAGTAGTGCCAGGAACATAAGATATCTGAGGTTGCTGTTACCAGCAATTCTTAGTGTTCCTTGGCTTGTGGGTGTGCCTCTCTGTTCTCTGCCTTCATCATCATGTGCTCTTCCTCAGGGTCTCTGCTCTGTGTCTTTTCTTCTGAGGTCCTAATTCTATTGGATTAGAGCCACTCTACTCTTGTTATGGCCTAATCTTAACTGCTTACAACTGCAACAACTTATGAAAATTGTTCTTACACAAACTTAGATGATTTAGGTCATTTTCTCAATGGAATGCTTATTTTAAACACACAGTGCCAGAACAACTGGATATCCATTAATGAGAAGAGGCTTTCACTAATAGAGGGGAATGTTCATGATGCACTACAAGCACATCTAGAACGAAAAAAAGAAACCAAGAAAATCACCCTGGGCAAATTTCTTATAAGAGTAACATCTCCACAAGAAGAGCCCCAGGCGGGTCCTTCAGGAAGGGTTCTAGAAGAAGACCCTGTTGTTACAGGAGATGACCATGTATGTTATTGCCCCTGATGATACCCAGAGAGAGAAGATGTGGAAATGGGAGACCATGATATCAGTGTCCTTAACCTCAGGATAATGCAGGTATTCACATCTTAAGTTTTCAACAAAAAAGTTTAAAATGTAAAAAATAGCTAAAGTAGAACTAAGCTTATAGAGGAAGCAGATAAAGTAAGAAAATATTTTTGCAAAGCTGTACAATGTGTTTGTGTTTTAAACAATGTTATTACGAGTCAAGTTTTTAAAAACTGAAGTTTATCAAGGAAAAAAGTTACACTAACCTAAGGTTAATTTATTATTTAGAAAAGAAAAATATTTGTATAAACCTAGTATAGTCTAAAGTTTAAGTCTGCAGTAGTGTGTAGTGACATCCCCGGCTTCACATTCATTCACTGCTCACTCACTGACTCGCCCAGGACAACTTCTAGTCCGGCAAGTTCTTTTCATGGGAGGTAACCTACAATGTACACTTCCACATGGCTAATATATTCTACTGTACCTTTTCTATGTTTAGATGGATAAGTTTAAACATGCAGCATTGTGTTCCAGCTGCCTGCATTACTCTGTCCACTAACAAGCATGCAGCCTAGGAGCAATAGGCCATACCACAGAGCCTTGGTGTGTGGTGGGTTATACCACCTAAATTTGTGCAAGCGCATTGCAGTCATACAGTGGAGAGAGCACCTGCTGACACATCAGAATGCATCCCCATTATTGAGCAACATATGACTATGTAAACAGCGACTGTCATGGCACAAGCACCAAATGCCAGCAAACTAAAGCTGTCTTTTCATTAAGTAGTCCATGCTAGCAAAGAGAAAAATAACATGATTTCTTTATAGCAGTGCAAAGTCATGGTCTAATTAATCATTTATAAGATAAGTTACATGAGTAAAGAAGCAATAGCCAGGGATGGTGGTAGACACCTGTAATCCCAGCACTCTGGAAGGCTGAGGCAGAAGCATCACAGGTTTGAGCTCAGTTCAGATGACTAGCGAGGCCCTATCTCAAAATAAAAAAGAAAAATGTGCTGGGGTATAACTCAGTGCAAAGACTCTGGATTCAATCTCCACTACCACCACCAAAAGCAAACCAAAAATAAAAAATAAAAAAGCGGTAGCTGGTAAATTCTGGTGGGTCTTGGCTGGGGCAGGTTATTCACAGGCAATACAATTGTAATGAATATAAGCCCAATGAGAGTGCAGTCAGTTTTTATTTGCCATCGTTCACCTTCAATGTTCATTTGACCTCCTGTTTTTCTTTTTTACCTGCCCTCTTTCAGACTTCCATCTTTTACACGTTCCGTATAATAGGCCTACATTGTTGAACGAAGGACTAACTTACTTCCTTTCAACCAAGTCACTCAGAGAACTGAGACTTCCAAGACTTACTCAACACCTACGATTTCTTTTACCTTGGTTGTCCCTCTCCATTTAGCTAACTACAAAATCTGACCCTTTGAGGATTGATGTGCAGGGAAGATAGAGACAGAGGCAGGAAAGTTCTTCCTATAATTGTGTCTATGTGGCACTAGACTCAACTCCTACCAGTTTCCAAGAACAATTATTAGATTTTCTGGAATTTCAAATTCCATTATTCAATGTAGCCATTAGAGTACATAACCTTGTAATTAAGCAGATCATATTAAAAATAAATGTAATACATACTAAAAATTTAGCACTCCCTATTTTGCTACATTTAACTAAGAAGTTCAGTGGAGACCCAGAAAAAAAGAAACCATAATATGTAGAATAAGTTTTAGGATAAGTTATTTCCATAGCAGAATCTTCAAAAACCAGAAGCCAAGGCTTTCTCTCTGACAAAGATTCTTTCTTTAGACAAATTTTAGTCAGATTTCTCAAACTTCCCTCGAAAAATCCAGTTTTATCAAAGCTAAGCTTTGTTTAAACTTAGCTCTCTCCTATCTGACCAGTCAGTTTAGCAAGAACCCTCAAATGCATCTCTGATTACCCTAAACATCTGATTATGTTCCTCACCCTCAACCTCCTCCAGGATGGTATCTGATCACACTGACCTGTCTTCAACAAGAATGCTGTTAGATTTGTTTAGCCACAATCCCCCTTACTCCTAATGTTTTACTGCTCAGTAATTTTCTGTCCACTGACCCCCGCACTGCTTCTTGGTGATAAATTTCCACTTGCCCTGAGAGTTCAGCCCAGTCTTTTTCCTGCAAAGAAATAAATAGCTGGTTGCAGTGGTTCCTGTACCTATCAACATCAGGTCTTGAAAAAATGTTTACCTGTTACTGTGCTTTAACAAATGTCATTAAATAATGTTTTTCTTTAACATCTTCCACCTTCACCCTCAATGGCTGCTGGTTAAATATTTACCAGTGCACAGCTGGGCTTGGCATTTGTTTAAACCTAGCTCTCCCCTACCTGATCTTGTCATGTTTTGGAGACCTGACTGGTGATCCTTTACCTGAAGTCTCCTTAATATGAGTAAATTTACCCTATTTCTATGATTCCTTACTTCATCTTCGGAATACAGAGCGCAAAACTCCATTCCATCTTCTCTGCTGAGGATAGCTTACCCACTAGACTACGTTTGGACAAGCTTTAACCAAGCTGGTTTTCTGTTGAGAATATCCCATATCTAGCTCCTAAGAAAAAATTTTGCCTGAACAAATTCAGATAATGCACACTGATCACTCCCTTTGCTCCACCATAAGACATAGAGAACCTTTTCCCATCCTCGTCGCAGTCCGGAAAGTTTATATTTGTAATTCCATGGAAACATTATTGGAATTATAGCAAGTTAACTCCAATCTACTACTTCCAGTATAACCCACAGCGAGAATAAAGACACTAACACATATCCATAATTATGGGGGTCCTAAGTCCAGCCTTGATAGTGGCTCATCACAACAAAGGCCTCAACCCAAGGCCCAGCCAGAATTTTCTTAATTTGTGAAAAATAGAGTGGTTTGAGGATGAGTGACTATGAGAATGGCAGGAAATACATGAGTACTGTGAACTGGGCTATGTAGGAGACCTGAAAGCACCTCTGTAATATGCAGAGAGAAGGACATGCAGAAAGACCAATCTGCCTAACACAACTGAGGTAGAATTTAATGTTTAGGGGGCAGTGCTTCAGCTCTGAGGTGCAAACTTTTCTGCCCTGGGAAGGCTCAACCTCTTATCTCGAGGCTCAAACCCAGTTGACAGCCCCAGAGCCATGGCTCTTCACCCTGCCAGGCTCAACCATGTTTTGGGAGTCACAGGGCAGGGAAACAGTGACTGCCACCTAGCTTCAGAGATTATGCATCAGCACCTCAGTCAGCCCTGTTTACACTGCTTAGAGCCAACTGAAGAGAAAAGGAAATGGCCTAGCCAGCTCCATACGTATCAGTACATGGACAGAAGGCCAGGTTTAGCCAAAGTGGAGGTAACTGCTCTTTGCCCAGGTTGTCCTTCACAGTCAGAGCCAACCAGAATTTCTCACCCATTCGATCTCTTGAGCATAAATTAGGTGCCAGTCTTCTGTGGCCCTGAGTGCAGAGGACATGTGTCAAACCTTCAGGAAGTCCCACTGAAACTCCCCTTATAGTCTTGATTGGAAGAGAGAAATGAGTTGTAGTCTACCAACAGCCTCAAAAAGTTTTTTTTTTTAAATATCCTATATACATCCCTCTTTTCTCTCAAACATTTAATATCCTCAGCGTAGGCAATGGTTGCTGGCCATCCTGCATTAAACTCCCAGAGGGTAATTGATCTCACAATTGATGATAATATGTAACATCTATATTTTTGACTTCTTATTCAAAGTTTCTAGTTTGACATACGAGGATATCTTTATAAATTAAGGATAAATTTCTTGAAGATAAAGTCATACAAAAAACATAAGACTGAAAAGTTGACATTAAAATTAAGAACCTCTGATTTCCAAAGATACTGTTCTCTTCCCTATTAGAAGATACTGCATTTAAAACATAACCGGGCCTGGAGTGAGCCCACTGACCCAGAAGTTAAGGAGAAGCTGGCACTTTGCTGCCCACTTGCGACCCTCAGTGTGGCCCAATGTGTGGATGGTGTGCAGTCGTCCATGGTCCTTGAACCATGTGGGCCTAAGGAGTGGCAGAGGCTTAGTTCCAGGCAGTGCTGCCAGTGAGGGGGGAACTTCCCAGGACCAAGATGGGCCCAGTTGGGTGGACTGCAGTTGATCTTGGAGATGGGAGGAGACTGGAAGATGGCGGCCTTGGATGGAGGGGTGGTGTCCATATCTTCCAGAATGCTGGGGCTTTGGGGCTGTAAAGGGGAATTGGGACTAGGATATTCTGAAAAAACTCTTTTTCAATCAAATAGGAATAGATGGAAACATTCTTTATTCAAGATATGGAAAGTTCTCCTCTCATCCTTATGGGCACAAACCATGTTAGTTGATAAGTGGTCCTTCTGAGATAATTTGCTTCACACCAGCAAACATATTGAAGTAAAATTTTTCAAGGCAAAGTATTTTCAAAAAGACTTATTTGGTAATTAAGAAAGATATTTTATTGATGGCAGTTTATACCTGCATGGTGAGATTACTTTGATAATTTTTAAAGCACCAATCTCCCATTATATGAAATGAATCTGAGAGTGACCAGCTCTGGATGGACTTGTGATGCCGACTGTGAACGTTATCGGCCCACCTCTGTGATGCTCTTGCTCCCTTATTCCTGTCTGGATCCACAGCCACTCACTGTGAGACATATGGCCGATGTGGGGATGGACTGCTCATTAAATGAACTATGTCTCAAAAAGAAAGTTCTGATGACCTGGCAATACTGTGTATTTATTTATTTATTTATTTATTTATTAAAAACCTGTATTTAATCTGGTAAGTAAAAAATTATATTTGTTTGTTTTTATTTTCCTTGAACCAGGACCTTCCATGTGCCAGACAAAAGTTCTACCTCTGAACTAAACCCCCAGCTCTATTTTTTGAGACAGGGTCTTAATAAATTGTCCAGGTTGGCTTCAAACTTGCAGTTTTCCTGTCGTAACCAGTTTTCTTTAGAATGCTAGTGAATTTGAACATTTTTCACCTTTGTTTGAAAATTTGAGTGCCTCTTCCTACAAATGTCTTTTTTGTGTTCTTTACCCATTTTCTATGTGGTGTTATTTTTCTTATTTATGTGTAAGAGTTATTTGTTTATCAAGGTTTTTAAATTTTCCACAAATTTTCTCAACTTCATAAAAGTTTTTTTTAAAGAAATTTTTGTCCTTTGAACGTCAAATACCATTTTGTGACGTACTTTTAAATCTATACACAATTCTATCCGTCTTATTTCTGCATGGTTTTGACTTTTTATGCCATTTATTGGTAGCTTTTCTCTAAAATTATCTGCATATCCATCTTTTCTAGTACATTTATGGTTTCATTTTTATATAACCAAATCCTTTTCTCTACTGCAGATAGATCCCAAGGCCTTTGCACTGAGCTACATCCTCAGTCATTTGTTTTTGTTGTAATTTTTAAATTTTGAAGAAGGCTTTCATTAAGTTGCTGTGTTGACCAGGCTAGGCTCAAACTTGCAACCCTCATGCCTCAGCTTCTCAGAGTTCTGGGGTTACAAGCACCTGCCACCATGCCTGGGTAACTTTAGAAGCATAAATATGATCAAGCTATTCTCTCCCATCCTTAAATCCATGCCTATCTCCACATTGCCTATACAATAAAGTTTCAGTTCCTTCGTGGTCCTCACTTTATCTGGTCAACTTTTAGCTTGGACACCCTGTTTTGGCCCACAAGATTATAAACATTGTTATAAAAAGCAAACAATTCCAGCTGGCATTATGGTGCACACCTGTGGTCTCAGCACTTGGGAGGTGAGGCAGGAGGAATGCAAGGTCTGGTCCTAGAATTTAGGGAAAACCTCTGAAAAACCAACCCAAGCCAAACCTCAGTTCAGTTCCAAGGGATACTTTTCCTACTCGTTTTCATAATGGAGAGCACACTGAAGAAACAATTGTATTGGAGGTTGCTAAACCCTAAAAGGAGAGAAAGCTCAGTTGTTCATTCCCAGGGTATATAGGCATAGCTGCAAGCTAATTCTTTGACTTGTCCTAGACAATATTTTCTGAACCATTTTGAGAGATATTACTATGAGCTTGGGGCCTGATTGTCTGGTGTTCAGATACATTTTGGAAATATTGGTGTATTTGTCCACTTGGGCTGCATAACAGGATGGCTTAAACAGCTGACATTCATTTTCTCTCTGCTCTGAAGGCTGGACATCCAAGATCATGGTACCAACACGGTTAGGTTCTGGTGAGGCCTTTCTCCCTGATTTGCAGATGTCCGCTTCTCTGTGTCTTCACATAGCCTGTCCTGTGAGTGCCTGAAATCCTGGTATCTCTGTTCTTACAGGGACACTGGTATTATTGTATTAGTATTATGACTTCATTGACTTCACCCCTATGACTTTATTGAACCTTCATTGCCTCGTTAAAGAACCTGTCTCCAAATACAGTCTCTCTGGGGATTAGAGCTTTAACTAGGAATCTTAGGGAGAACACAATGCCGTCTACAACAACTGAGTATAAAACTATGTTAAGTATATTTCTTTGTCAAAGAAATTTCTTATCCTAAAAGAATTCTGGGAGGACACACATAAGAGTTTTCCAAACTCATTTTTCTATGTGATTCCATTGTAATTTTGAAAAGAGCAGTCATCACAGACTTAAGAAAAACCAAATTATTATTCTTATAGTGGATAAGTGTTCATGTGTGTTGCTATGTATTCTTGTACTTATTCAGGTAGGACTGTTAGTTTCTATACAAAATTTCTTCATTTCTATCCTTTTTTCTGCTTTGCTTTTTAAAATTAAAAAAAATTTTTTT
>RJWT010021886.1:0-17404 GCA_004365215.1 Cuniculus paca
CTCTGGAAGTGGCCCAGACACTCAACAGCTGGAATTTCGGGTGGTGTAGTGCAAACAGACACTCTATGTGATCACGTTATCAGGCCTGACCTGCCTGCCTGTCTACACTCAGGGAAGGACCTGCAAGGTCTCAGAGTCCTATGCCATGGACAGCACAGTGCGATGGGGAGGAGGGAGGATGGCTGAGGCTGCAGCTTTCCAGGCCCTCTCAGGTCTAGTTCCCGTTGTCCCTTTCCCAGTTGCCTGCAGAGAAGCCTCAATACCAAAACTGTGTTTTGGACTCAAGGGTGAGCCCAAAAGGAGAGTCTCAAAATGCTGATCCCAAAAACGAAATCCTGCAGGGCCGGGCAAAGCCAGGCTCCAGCAGTCCCCTTCCTTCCAGGCTCCAGCAACAGAGCACAAGAGAGCAGGGGTGAGGAGGTGCAGCGGCATCTGGCAGGCATCCCTAACGGAGCGCGCGCCTGGAATCAGTCACCTCCCAGGCTTATTAAATACAGGCAACAGGGCCCCACTCTGCAGTGTTCCAGGGCCTGAGAATTTGCGTCTTGGACAAATTCCTGGTGAGACTGATACTGCTAGGCCTTGTGACTGCCACACTTTGAGAACCACTGGGCTAGAGTCTTCTTCCTCAAAGTGTGGTCCTCAGGCCAGCAATATGGAAGTTATCTGGGAGACTTGCTGAACCTCAGGGCTGTGAAGTCTGAATGTGCAAGGCAACAAGACCCCGGGCAATGAGCATGTACCTCCACTGGTGGAAATACCTTTGTGTCTTTACATAAGGACAGTGTAGCCAACCCCAGACTGCTTGTTGACACGATGCCTCCCCTAAGATGACAACATGCAGAGCAATTCTCTAAGTATTTCTACTGTACCTTCTCTGTGTTAGATGTACAAAAACTTGCCCTTGGGTGCCACTGCTTACAGTATTGAGTAATGCACTGCTCAGGTGGGCCAGGTGTAGTAGGCTGTAGCATTTGGCCTCTGTGTGTAGCAGGCTACACCATGAAGGTTGATTTGTACACTCTGTGATGTTCACACAACCAAATCGCCTAGCAGTACGTTTCACAGAACATAGCCTAGAGTTAAGTGACTGACACATCGCTGTAATTTTTTTCCTGATTTATCCATTGCCCCTGGCCCAGGAGGGACCCTACCCCTTCTCACCACGGAAAATTTGTCCGTATATCTCCATTGCCCAGTGCAGACTCTTACATGGGCTTAAATGAAAAATAAACAATAGTTCCTATTAAAACCACTTGTGGAATGCCCAACTGTGCACCAGGAGCTCTTCATATACTGTATTAGTTCATATATTCATTATTTTAAAAGCCAGAAAAGCCCTTTCCATGAACAGGAAAACTGAGGGTCGGGTATAATAACTGCTTCATAAACACAGAAAAAGAACCTGAAGAGTTTCAGGGCCTAGTTGGCTATGTTCCTGGGTGCCTGGGGTTTAGCCACATGAACCAGCCTGCTTCCCTCCCTTTATGCTTCCAAAGGAGGACATGAGCATCCATGAGGCGAGGCAAGGAGAAATTTTAATCAAGGGCTAAATCCATCTATTCGGTGAGGAGAAGGAGGCTACAGAACCACCAGAAATGGCTTTGTCGTACCTCATGAACATTTCTGGGGAAGCTGACAGCAAAGCTCTCCTCAGCTGTGTCCCTGAGCCCCCTCATGAGACTGGCGAGGCTGCGATCATCCGCATGGCAAATGGCCTCCCTTGGCAGTTGACAGAGACTGGAACAGTCTCCCTGAGTCCTAGGCTTCCTGAGCAGATCTGGTGATATGCCCAGTTGCAGTCACGTTCCCAAGTTCCCCATCAGTTCTAAAAAGCAGAGGAATGGAGAGGTGAGGCCTCTAGAGAAAATGGGGGGCAAGTGTAGGGGAACCTTTTAAAACCCATCTGCTCTTCCACATAAAGACAGCTTTTGGGCAGGCTGGCAGCCAAGAACCTAATTATATTTATTCTTGCTATTACCTTCTATTTGGGGCAAGGGATATTGGTATTCTGTTTAGGGTAGCGATATAAAGATGGCTTCAGTGATAAATCCATTTAAGTTTTTAAGTGCATCAATTTAAAAACTAGAATTAAGTCAATGAAGTCAAGTTAGCAAAACATATGAAGGTAGACTCGGAAAATGAATGAAGTTTGTGAAATGAAAAGCCAGCCTTGCTCCTTTGCCAAGACCTTTATCTGTCCTGATGGTAACAAAGCTGTGACAAGTCTTTGCAGAACTTCCATAGAAGGTGAATAAGTTCATCCTCCAGAAGGTAACTAGTTCCAGAAACAATTTATTACCATATTTGGAAGATCGCTCAGCACATTTCAAAAAAAAAATCAGTGAAACCTTCTTGTGGATGATTTAAATGGTGTGCACCTTGGCTTCTCTGGGAGAGGGTGGTCCTATCAAGAGGAAAGGTAATGTAAGTCCATGAGGACCTTCTGCCTCTGAAACACCACCAGGCCCTCCCTGCCTTACTTTCTTCTGGAGCTCCCTGCCTCTCTTGGGCATCACTTTTTCTTGGTATCTTTCCTGCCTGCTAGGTTGTGCCTCACCAAGAGCCAGGACCCCTTCAGATGTGTACCCCTGTAGCCATGTTTGCGCCACTCCTTGCACAGTGGATGCTTGTGAGGAGAACCAAGAAATGAAGGCAAGGAAAGAAGGGGAAGGAGTTAGTTTGTTGAGGGAGGCTCAGAAAGTCCCTTGTCACCTATATTCTGAAATCATGTACACACTTCCTTCCATGACCAAAGGAGAGTGAGGTGGAAAGGTGTTGCATACTTTCCTGCAATTGTCTGACTTGAAATCCATTGAGTTCTATGTCATTCATAGATAAAGCTCTCTCCTCTTCTCCCCTATTCCATAAACAAAGACCAGCTTTCCTATGATGGGTACTCATGATTGTCAGCGTGGCTGGTTTGAGAGATGCCTAGGAGATTAGTAAAATGCACTTCTGCCTGTATCTGGGTGGGTTATGAGTGCATGACCTTGGAGACTGTGCCTGGTCCCTGCCCCCTTCTTCTTTGGCTCTTCCTTGCTCAATCAGCTTCTAGCAGCTAATGAAGTGAACATCTCCTCCCTCATTCTCCTCCACTGTGTTTCTGCCTTGGAACCTGTCAACCATGGATTGAAACTTCAAATCATGAATGATCCAAAATAGACTCTTTCAGGGCTGGGATATAGATCAGCAGCATCAGTGCCTGCCTGGCAAGCACAAGGTTCAGAGTTCAATTCCTGGTACAAAAAAAAAAAAAAAACCTGAAGGAGAGCTGCTGGAATTCTTCAAAATAGATTCTCCTTAAAGTGGTGTGTGTCAAATACTTTGTCCCAGCAATAGAAAAGTGATTAATGCACCACTGTTTAAGTAAGTATTCTTAGCAGGCTGATTCATGGTACTACACAGAACCCAGAAGACCAGAGGGATGTGGCAAGACTTGGAAATCAGGCGAGCTGACTCCTGGCAGACTGAGATCTCCCTGATAACAAGCAGATTAATAAGGGTCTGCTGCCTCCTTGATCCTGGAGCATGGGAGAGTGTTTTTAAATCAATGCTGGTCTGGCTGTCTTACTGGCACCTAATCTTACCTTTTGAAGCTCAAACATTTGGGAGTTGAGATCAATTGAGATAAAATAGAGTAAGATGTGTTGACTTTTAGATTTTTAGTCTTCATCAGAGTCCCATTGTGTAGTGCTGTTTTTATTTTCTGTCTTAGAAATAGGTAGAGATTAGCCTCGTTCTGTCTGGACGAGGTGGCAGTATCCTTTTGTTCTCATTCTTTTTTTTTTCATCTTCCACTTGATGGTTCTCCATGAGGGAAGGATCCATTTCTGTCTGGTTCATCTCTGTATACCCAGCACCCAGTCCTGCAAATGCTTAATAACTATTGCTCAAATGCAGCATTTCAGCAAAACTAGTGCAGATAGTGTGCCCTGAGCCAGTCTGCTGGGAGAGCCCAGCTCTTCCTGATTGAGTGTGGAAACAATGGCTTTCCAGGGCACTCCCAGTACTCCTGGAGGGAAGTGTCAGGATGACTCCCTGGCCCCTGGTCCCTGGTTCCTAGTGCCTATAACAGGGAAAGTTTTACTATCTTCACCAAGCTGTTGGAACAAAATACATCGGATTCACTTTACGCCAGTGCTCATGGGTTCTGTGCAACATGCAGGTGACTTGCCAAGCTGAACACGCACAGATAAGCGCTCAAGGAGACTAGTCTAGTGAGGGCCAGAGATCTCGTGACACAATGAGAAATGTGTTTGCAGGTGGAAGTTCGGCAGCCTGAGTTTTGGTTGTGGACTTGCCACCAGTGGGCTATTGCCTTAAGGGCAGGCACATAGCTCTCTGTGCCTCAATTTCCCATGTATAAAAAACAGTCCAGATGAACTCCTTGGCCTTCTCTAGCTCTTAGGCCTCAGAACTAGGCAACCATCCTAGTGCATTTCACTATGGAGTGGAGTTTAGGCTTCCCGGAAATAGCTTATCTTTTTGCTGTGCTTCTAAATTCCTCACCCTGAAACTTTAGAGCAGGGCAATAAATAGGTGCGGGTCTATTTTCACCTACCACCTGCTCTGTATGAAAGAGAAAAAAAGGTCCAGTATAAAGGAAGGGGAAGATAAACTAACATGTTCAGCGTCTGCTCCTTTCCAGGTGCTGCATTTGATACTTTCACATCTCAGCAAAACCACACAATAAATTTGCAAGATGGAGGTCAACAGCATCATTGGTTCCCACCACCCAGTGCCACTTAGAGAATCACTATACTACAAGATTGGTTTTACGGGTAAATTGTACTTCACATACAACATTTTACAAAAACATCTGTGCATATAACAAGATATAGAATAACTATCAAACAAAGTTCTTTGGTGACTTTGGAAGCCTTTTTTTTTTTTTTGGCTACAAGGAAAAATCATCACCAACAAATCTCTTGTGCATATGGTCTGTCAGCCTAGCTCCTGACCTCAATGGTAAAGCCTGCCATGTAATGAAAGCAAAAATGACAATTTTGTGTTCATGGTTCATGCTACACATGCCCCAAAGAGGGGACCAGATACAACAAAGACACTTTTAGAGAAAGCAAGGTCAGGCTGGCACTTGAAAAGAGGGTTTATTCCATGAGGCAGCAGAGGCCATGGGTAGAAAAAGAACCAGGAAGTCAGCCTGCCTTTCCAATGAGCCAGTCAGCACACAGGCTGGGAGACAAGAAGAAACCCCCTCCTGCCCCTGTGTAGGCAACTGGCTGATTTGGAGGTACACAGGCTGGGATGATGGCAACTGAGGTACAAAAACAATTTAATGCTTGTATTGATTGACTTTGCAGGCCTGGGGCCAATAGTCTGAGCATGTTTAGAGGATAACAATATTTATTATAGCAACTATGGGGGGCTTCCTTCTATCTTGTTTTTGAAATTCTATGTTTTCATGGTTTTGTTTTGTTCCATTTTATTGTTTTGTTCCAAAGAAAGAATGAATGAATTCAAAGACTTAGCTAGAAAAAGAATGGCGTTGCTGACCAGATGGGGAGAAGTACCCAAACCAGAGAATTAGCAGTATACAAGGATCTGTTCTTATGTGGTGGGGCTTGGCTGAAGCAGAGCTTTGAAAAGACTCAAGGCAGAAGAAAGGGTCAGAAGATGGCTCAGAGCCAAGCTATCAAGGACAAAGAACTCAGATTATCTGGGGGTATCTTTGGTCCAACTTGAGGTCCAGAGACCTATTGAGAGTCTGTGGTTGTTTTCAGGAGACCTATGGTCCCATTGAATTACAGTAAGCATTCTTCTGAGAAGAGGATCCATACATTTCAAAGCATGATTTCAAAGCATTATCAAAGAGATGCAAGGCCTATTAGGAGGAGCTGCTACAGATAATTGGGACCCTTAAAGTGCTTTGAAAAGCTGTGTATAGATAAGGAGCAAGTAACTCAGAGGTAGCAGGGCTGGGAAGACCACCCATACTCATGGGAGCAGTCTTGAGGTTCTGGTCTGGGGTGGGATCAATGGAAAGGCAGAATGAGCAGGTGAGTTGTGGTTACAGAAAAGCAATGACACCATTGCAGTTCACAGGGCACTGTCAGTAATGTCTGAGAAGACAGCTGAGGCTTTTGTGGTGTAGAAATCCAGAAGGACAGCTGTGTTTTAGGGTCCTTGGATGAGTTTCAATTTAAACATGACTTTAAGAAGTGAGTTCAGCTGTGTGGAAATGAAGATCTTTAAAAATCATTGAGTCACCAATTGCTGGAGCCAATAGGGATCTAAGAGGTCAGCCTGCCCATTCCTTTTATTTTACAGGTACAGCTACTAAGACCAGAGATGAGAAGTAACAGGTCCATTGTCACCTAGGTGGTGGGCAACTAGGACCAATTCATATGAGAATAACAAACATGTAGGAGAAAAGTCAGGGCTGGAGATGGAGACCTGAAGCCACTTTTGAGGAGATGGTGGTAGAAGCTGTTAGTAGAGATGAAACTCCTATGGTAGCGAGGATCCCAAGCATAAAAGCCTAGGTCTCTGTCTTCACTCAGAGTTGGAAGCAGAAACCAGGCAAGCAAAAGCTATAGAGAAAGATGGTCAAAGAAGTGAGAGGAGACCAGAGACCAGAGCAGGAATCCAAAGTGGTGCACGCTTCCGGCAGCTGGGCCCTTCAGGACAAGGACACTTGTGGGCCCTTCGGCTTGGTCCTCAGCAGGTTCCTGGTGACATTCACAAGGCCTGTTCCTTAGCATAGTGAGGCAAAGTGAGATTCCAGAAAGAAGAGACTGGCCTTGCCACAGGTTTGAAAAGAAGGGTGAAGAAGGTGGGGTGGAGGCAGACAGGAGGAGAATACTCTGCAAACAAAAGAGTGAATTTCTAAAAATGAGAGAAATCAATGAAAAGAGGCCAGGAAAGGGGGAAAGGTATATGAAAAAGCCACAACCTTGAAGTAAATTAGGACCAATAAACAGTGGTGGGGAGGGGATAAGGTTAGATAAAGATTCAGAGACCATGTTTTGGGGGAGGAGACCCAGGACATCACTGAGTTTTAAAAAAGAGGTGTCAGGATCCATTTGCCCATTGTGGCCAGGCAAAGCTCTGCCTGAGTCTTTCCACAGTGCTTTGCGAGGATGGTGCCCCCTCCTCCTTTAGGGTTCTGACAGATGCTACCTCTTAAAACAGCCTTGCCCTGCCTGCTCCTGAGTACACCCTTAGCATGTTCTCTGCTTCTCCTGGGTCTCCTTCCCAGTATCACCCAGGGCAATGGGTAGGTATTTATAACTCTTTTCCTTGCTGGAATCAGTATGTGTGTGTGTGTGTATTTGTGTTTGTGTGTTTCCTGTCTCCAAATTAGATTTCAACCACCTTCAAATTGAGCACTGGGTCTGCTTTCCCACAGTGACCCCCAGAGCCCAGCTCAGAGCCTGTCACATAGGTACTCAATAAATGTATGCTAATTAGAATGAAAAGAAGCGGGGAGGAGCACAGGTGTAAGTACTTACATCTCAGAAGAGTTTTAATAGGGACAATAATAAAAATAAAATAAGAGCAGCGTCTGCCAAACTGCATGTCTGTGTTCATTACCCCTCTCACTCTTCACAGTTTACTCATTTTAAGGAATGAGAAAACTTTGCATTGCAAACTCTGCTACTTAAGCTGGCACGAGGGATCACACCAAAGCTCGGGTTCTTTTCTGCTGTCTCATTGCTTTCACAGTATTGTGTCAGAGGCATTTCTGTCAGGAAAACAGATGGGTTGGATTCCCTCTCTTCACAACCCCGGTCAGGTGGTAGGAATTCCTGGACATGCTCTGCCCATGATGGCCCAAAGCTCTGTGGGTTCTGAATGTGCCTCATGAAGCCCCTCAGGTGCTGAGTGCTTTGCCACAGGATTTGATCTGTCCAGGAAAACAGGAGCAAATCTCCCTCCACCCACCGTGTTCACATGTGGAAGTCAGCAAGTCAAGAATTCTCCATGGCTCCAGATGACTGTGGACCTCCAAAGAAAAGCAGGCTTCCCACATCCCTGTCCTGCACTCACCTTGTCTTCTCTCATAAAATTTTATACAGAAAATTGATGGTGGGACCCTTGAGGATGGGCAGAGGCTCTGAGGCAGCCCCTCCTGTGAAGCCCTCAATGACACTAGGTCCATTGGCCCCTGGGCACTATCTAGAGCCGCCAGCTCTCCGTCCCTCTCC
This sequence comes from Cuniculus paca, assembly GCA_004365215.1. Classification (NCBI taxonomy): domain Eukaryota; kingdom Metazoa; phylum Chordata; class Mammalia; order Rodentia; family Cuniculidae; genus Cuniculus; species Cuniculus paca. The sequence continues at coordinate 8,172 of RJWT010021886.1, forward strand.
AGGACCCAACAGGATTTTCTGCCTTTGCTGTCTCCTCCAGGCCCCAGCCCAGCCAGCTTAGGGGTCTGTGCTGATACTTAAGGCAACAGGAAAAGCCAATGAGGGGCTCCTTGTTCATTCCCTTTGTGCCTCTCACCTGTGGGTGTGTAGAACAGAAAGCAACCTCCCAGTCTTTTGCTGCAAGCTGAATTTCTGGTCTAAATTCTGCTGGAAACTTTCAAAGCACAGGGCCAGAACCTCCCAGGAAGAGGGTACAGGCATAAAGTCAGAGGGGATGACCCCATGTCCCTGCACACACACACCCTCCCCTGATGCGGCTTCCTACCTTCTCCTTTCATGCTGACTGATGATGCTGTTCACTTCTGCTTGGAAGCAGCTGAAGGGACCCAGGTATGTTGATCACCTGGCCCCGACCTCTGCTTCTGTGCTAGGTTTGCTCCACTCAGCTTTGACTCCACGCTGGTTCTGATTATCTGTACAACCATTGCCACCTTTGCACCTAGTTACCCACTTACAGACCACCTGTCAGGCAGGGCGGGGTTCAAATCCTGCCTCCAGCAGGCCCTCCTCTGTGTAGGTGCTAGGATATGATGCTTAGCATCCCTCAGAGAAGTTGGAGTCATTAAAATGCTCCCCTCCCATGGTTGCTGTGGAAATGGAGGAGTAAACTCACAAGAAGAATGCCCCATGAGGAGGGCTTGAGCAGTGGTGAGTGATTTTTACTCTTCTCCCACTGTCCACCCAAGCAAAGTGATTCTCAATTTCCCACTCAGACACTCGCTTCTAACATCAGTGTGGTCCCAGCCTTGAGGGTCCCCATCCTGTCTGTCATCTCCAGTGATATTTGCTGCATGAAGTCATCTTCTGAGCTCTGGGCCTTTTCTCCAAGGTCACTGGGATGCTGTTCTCAGGGAGGACCCTCAGAGCAGAAGCCCTCCAACTCCAGTTCCTTCCAGACCCTTGGGATCCTACAGAGCACAGAGTGGGAGAGGTGGAGATGGATGCCAATATCTGAAGACCCCTGTGGTGAGCATCCTTCCAGAGTCCACGGCTGGCTTCCTCTTCCTGCACTATCAGGTAGACCATCAGCGAGCCCAGCAAGAAAGCAGCTTCACGCAGAGTCAGGAAGCACAGCTCTCCCACATTTCTCTTCCAGCACTTCTGTTTTATGGACATTACAAGGAAAAGGACTGTGCCCTGAGTGTTCCTTCTCCTGCATACGCTTGGTTCCATCATTGGGTATTTTGTCTGCTGTCACAGAGAAGGGACCCCCGCCACATCCTCAGGTCCTGCAAGCCTACAGTACCTAGGATGAGACAGGCTTGAGTCACAGAAGCTTGTGCAGAAGATGACAAGGGCTGGGTTTTGCTGCTTGACAGGAGTGAGCCCAGAGATCTCCACTGCACATGGCTTCAGGGTGCAAGCAGGCCACCTACATAAGCAGTGTAGCTCACAGTGATATGGGAGAGCAGGGTGGGTTGGAGAGAAAGTGTCACATACACACCCCCCCCAGCAAAGAATACAACTGTTTCTCAACTCCTACAATTACTACGGCCCCGTGTTGCCAGATCACCTGGAAGGCAGAAGTTAAGATGTTCTGTGATGATCAGTCTGTTGAGTTTTAAATATTGGGCTCTGGTTTTTAAAAGGCTTAGCATTATGCAAGCTCCCCAGTACATGTTTAATCCAGCTATGACCTCAGACTGGCTGTTCATAACCCCTAAATTCAGTAAATGAAAAAGAGAACAAGGGATTCTTGCGGGGAGGGCTTGACATTCAGAGGTACAACCTTGGGAACTGGCTGGCACATTCTAGAAACTTCCCATGATTCAGCAGAGTTAGGAGGGAGATGGGTAGAAAAGACCAGGTCAGAGGGACCCAGCTCAAAGAAGGTGGTCTGTGCCATGCTACTGAATCTGAACTTGATCTTTGAAAGCTAGAGAGACCTATGAGGGAAGTCAGAGAGTTTATAGGAGGGAGGCACACACTGCAGTCTGCATTGCAGAAGTGGGGTCCTCCGTGGAGGGGGCTGGCAGACAACCTGTCACACATGGTGAGGAGGTGGGAGTCACAGCAGGGACCCAGGGTGAGGGATGGGCACTGGCACCAACTGTTCCCCTCAAAAGGGAAGGGTAGTGAGGGGAAGTGTGGAGGGTAGACACTGCCCTAGTTCTAAATGGATAATCAAGGTGCATTCTCTGTGGGAACACTGAGAGAAGGCAGGGTGTGAAGCAGGACACAGACAGGACACACTGAGTCCAGAGCCAGGTGTGAGGAGTTCAAGGGCAAATCTAGGTGTCGCCAGCTTGTTGAGGGACAGTGGAGGATGGGGTTCAGCTTGTGGACTATGCTAAGGCTGTGCCCTGAGCAACTCCAACATCTAGCTGTTATGGTTTAGATTGAGAATGTTGCCAAAAGTCTCATGCGTTCAGAGGTGGGCTTTATTCATTGGTGGGTCTATATTCATTGGTGGATTAAACACAGATGAATCCAGAGCTTTCAGGAGATGAGGCTTGATTGGAAAAGCCAGGCCAGTAGGGGTGTGGCCTGGAAAGGTGTATCTCCTGTCCTGCTCTTCCCTTTTCTCTCTGCTTCTTGGTTGCCATAATATAAGCAGCTTTCCTTTGCAGACCCTCCCACCACACCCCTCCATGGCTTTGGAGCTAACCAACTATGGACTGAATCCCTAGATTCTGTGAGTCAAAACAAACCTCTCCTTCTTTAGGTTGTGGGTATCAGGTATTGTGTCCCAGCAACAAGAAAGTGACTAAGATACCAGGGGAAGGGCTGAGAGTAAAACCAGAGAGAAAAGTTCAACAAAAGCTTGGAAAAGGGTCACTGCAGGATGGAGGACAGTCCATGGCCCACAAGATACTTTAGTATCTGCTCAGTTCATTGGACAGAAAAGAGAGAAGAGATTTAGCGTGAGCCCGGTGCATGGGTTGGATCCTCTCAGGGAGGGACCAGGCCACCCTACAAGGGTCTCCACACAAAGTTTTCTGCACAGTCCTGTGGCCCATGGACATGCCTTACCCAGCTCTCAGCCATCCATGCCACTTTCAGACAAGACGTACCTCTCCTGTGAAGAAGAGAAATGCACAGGATTAACGCTGGGCAGACCCTTCTGGACCAGCCCCAGCATAGCATCTAAGAAAGCAGCAGCACTACAGGAAACACAGTTCCACTACAGTTAACTCACCATTTTCTTTCTTCCATGGCTTCTACTGTTTCTCTGGCAGACTGCACTGTTGAACAGCAACCTCTCCAAGGGCACTGCTCCAAGGGGACTGTGAGGCTCCACAGAAGCAGTTGGATTATTCTGTTCCAAAGGACAGTGACCATCACCTTCAACGTCACAAACATCTGTCCAGGATTTCTCAAGGTCCTGCAAGACCTTGATTTACAGGGAAGGGTTTCAAGGCTAAGAGGTGTCCAGGGCTGCAAAACCAGAGGCCATTGGAAAAGAGAACTGCAGTCCCCCAACCAGTCATCCCACCTGTCCTGCTTCCATCTGATCCTGAGGCTTCCTGAGCAGCAACCATGACAGCTGCTAGAGCAGAGGGAGTTGCCATTTCCCTAGGTCTAAGCAGGGTCAGGAAGGAGACACATCAAACATCCAGAAGAAAAGCAACTTCAAAGTCTTCCCCAGCCCAGGTGCCCCCTGGGAATTTTCTCTTGAAAAGGCTGCAGCTGGCATTAATAGGGATGCTGCGACTGAATGTAGGTCCATCAAGAAGGGAACAAAAAGTGGAGAAGAAAGCCAGGTGGAGCACAGAAGCCTTTCAAGTCCCTGCCAGGCAGGTTCAAGAGCAAAGTATGGCATGTCCGACACATCCTGCTTCTCTTTAAAGAGCACAGATTTATCCACACTATGCAACATGAATGAAATGAGAAGTTTGCAGGGCTGCCAACCTTTCTGTTGAGGTTTTGAGGTAGAATATTTCTTCTACAATAAAAAATGGGGAAGTGACAGGCAAAGTTAATGCTGTGTCTACAGCAGGAGGCCCAGTGATTGTCAGGACTGGATCCTAAAAAACTGGACAATGGAAGGTTGAATGAATTTTCATATAAAACCATTCCCCAACAATACCTTTAATGCCTGGGTGACACTTTTTGGTGTGGAGTAAGTGGAGTCTAACTGCACTATTTTCCCAATTAGTCAAATGTCTCACAACTATTTGTTGAGCAGACTTTGCTTCCTCTGACATCTCCAGTACCTCCTTCACTGGGTGTTAAAGACTTAGCAGGTGCAGGGGCTACATTCTGCAGGTGCATGAGGTCTGGCCACATGTGGACCAGAATCTGAATCTCTGCTCTGAGCAGTTTGCCTGGGTACACATTTTTTATTTAGGAATTTTATAAAATTATCATTTTGTAAGAAAAACCACAGAAAGCCATGTAGAAAAAAATCTTGCTATGTGTGAATATAGAGAAAAATGGTAACTTTTAATTGGAGTACAGTAAGACTCAGAGATTTCATGTCATTGTAAAGGGAATCTTAAAAGGTGGACAGGAGATGATTTAAAATAATAATATTTTGAGCCAGAAGGAATCTTGAAGATGTCCATGAACTCTACCCTATCCCTTCACTTGGGATCATCCATCATGTCTCCTCCCAAAGGCATGTTTCCTCCAGAGGGTGTGCACAGGGGTATTTGCCTCCTCTTCTTAAGGACAAGATCTGTCCAGGGTCCCCCACTAAGCCAGAGAAGGTATGGATGCTTGCCTGGACCCTTCCTCCAGGAAGAATGATGTGGCCGCCATTGTCAAACACTGATGGAGTTCAAATAAGAGGGTGACTGACAAATACCATTGCGAAGTGGCCATACAAGAACGTTTCCGAGAGGGTAACAAGCATAAAAACAAGACTAGAATGGAACAGGCAGAGAGCAGGGTGCAGAAACCACCGGTGTAGCTGAGTGTGAAAAAGTTGGTAAAGTGCCAGAAGAGCAACAAGGCCCAGGGGAATACAGAATTGAGGTAGGGTTGTCTAAAATTAAGCTAAGATTAAGCAAACATGTATTCAAATGCTACTGGGTGTGACCCAGCAGCATGGCATAGTAATTAAGAACTGGACTCTTCATCCAGCATACTGGGCTCAATCCTGGTGTCCCTCCTCGGTAGCTATGTGACCCCAGGCAAGACTTTCACCTGCTCTGTACCTCATGTAGAGGTTTCTTCTCATGTAGAATGGATAATGATTCCTCCCTCGCAGGGCTATCATGAGGTGCAGATAAACTAATGTAATGGAACAGAGCCCAACCTAAATTAGGCCCATGAGTAATACCAGAAATTATTATGCAGCTAAAGGGAGTCACTGAACTCAGGGAAGAGAGACAACGTAGTTAATAGAGGTCTCAGAAAGCAGGAAGGATGCATATCAGACACTGGTGGAGGTGCTGGCTTTGGATAAGAAGGTGGCTGGCTGCTCCATTTTAATGAGAGGAAGATGGGAGGGAGGCTGAGTCCTTCTATTAACAAATATTTACTGAACCCCCAGAGGCACCATGCCTGACACTAGGGATGACAGCAACAAGATAGTCACATAGTTCTGTCATGAAGCTGACATTCTAGTGGCAGAGTCAGACAATGCAGTTAATGAGTGTGGTGATGAAAAGGTTGAAAAGCTGGGAGTCCAGCAGGTGGGCATGAGGAGAGCCACAGTGAAAGCACAGGGAACAATAGATGATACTTTAAATGGATCATCAGGGAAGGTCTCTTTGCAAACGTGCTATTTGCACAAAGATTTGAAGGAAAGGGAGAGTCCCCTGGGAATATCTATGGGACAAACAGTCCAGGGAGCGGGACCAGTTGGCACAAAGCCTTGGCCCTATGTGTGCTTGGTGGATGTGAGTGGATGGGCAGTGGGAGTGAGGGTGGGTTTCTCCCCTTCCTGTCCAAGCAATGCTTTTAGGAAGCTAAATCTTCTTCTCTACCAAGAGGGCCACCTTCAACAATTTCAACAACTCTTCATTCAGCAGTCCTCTCTAGAGCACACTGGATGTGCAGGAATGTGTCCCCTTTGCCAGTACCAAGTGGCCAATACATGGGCATGGTCTGGGGCCATTGGTGAAGCTGAATGGATGAGGCAGCAACAGTAGCTGAGGGTCTGGAGAACCCTGTTGCAGATGTGACCAGGAAACCAAACAGAACAAGAGACCCTGGCACATTATGGAGCAGGGGCTGCAGAATGGGTGCAACGAGTCTAGGAAAGGCTCTACAACCTCAAAAACCTCATAAAAGTCTTCTCTGCCAGCTCTTCACCAGCTCCAGGCCAAACGACAGCATAAATATGTAGCACCTTTAAGACTTGGCTGCTTTGGTTTCTGGGTCCTTGAATGATAGGGACTTTATAATACAGCATTATTTTAAACATATGTATACTCAGACTAAAAAGCCATACAAAGGATCCATGAATCAAAGAGTGTGACCTTTGTAAGGATGAGAAGGGGATCTAGGGATGAGGAAGATGGGAGGGAGAGAAGGGGAAGTAAAAAGGAGTAAGATGGGATACATCTATGTATCAACCCCCACAGTGAATGTATTTACCATGGATCACAATACTATACTAATGAAAATTGAAAAAAATATTTGGTATATTGGAGGACAGGTTCCACATAAATTGATTGGCCCAGTTCATGCATCATGTCTAGTTTGTGCCTCTCCATTTTCTCTGCAAGTGCTCTGGTTTGGATGATAAGTTGTATTGTCTCCCCTCTGGTTGTAGGTGACCCACAGTTTCATGATGAGAAAAAGGAAGGATCAAGAATAAGCATGGTGGGAAATTCCTGGCATCCAAGTGACTTGTTTACTTGCATTCTGATGTGCAGATTCATATAAGGACTTACATATAAAAGCTAGAAAAATTGGCTGGAACATAATCAAAGCCCTAGGTTCTTGGAGATGTTTTTCTGAAGTTGAGCAAAGGAGAGAGCCAGGAGTGAACTGGTACCTTTCTGGGCACCAGTGAAAGCTGATTAACAAGCAAAAGTTTTCTGAAATCAAAGCAAAGGGATGAATTAAATCAAGCTACTACTTAAAGCAAAAGAGGAAGAAGGTGGCAAGAAAAGTACAGAGCAGTCAATAAGGAAAGGTCAGGAGCTGACAGAATGACAGCCTGAGCCTGCTGATTTACCACTGCAGCACCACTGAACCCAGAGCCAGAGAGCTCAACTGTAATGCAGACCCCACTGGCAAGGTCTCCAGGGCTACTGTGCCCAGTGGTAGCTTAGTATCTGTCTTACTTTTCTCATTGCTGAGACAAAATACCCAACACCCAAGGTTAAAGGAGGGAAGGTTTATTTAGCTCACAGTTTGTGAAGGTTTCAGTCCATCATCAGCTAGCTTCAAGGCAGGGTGGCACATGGCAGAGGGGCAACAGTTCATGGCAGTGAAACACAGCAAAAGCAGAGAGAGAGAGAGAGAGAGAGAGAGAGAGAGAGAGAGAGAGAGAGAGAGAGAGAGAGAGAAGGAACAAGCGTCTTTCTCCCTTACATTGTATGCAGACTACCCATCCTAGTGTGGGTGTAGTACTTACACCCTTAACTCCAGCATTGGACCATAAATCAATCACAAACTCTAGATTTAATCACCTCTGAAAAACCCACCCCTCCTGACTGCATGAGTCTTGGAGGTGACATCTACACACAAAACATAACAGTATTTATGATGACCAAAGCTTTTGGCACAAGGATAAGATGTTCTGTGTAGGAAAGACATCCCAATGCTGTTGAGCATATCAGTAAACTGTTACGCTTGACTAGATGGGCAAGAAAGTGTGTGTGTGTGTGTGTGTGTGTGTGTGTGTGTGTGTGTGTAACTGGAGAAGAGAGATGGGTAGTTGGCACCGATGGCACAAAGAATAAGTCTAAACTTCGTGTGAGCACCATAGTAAAAGTGTTGCTTGCTCCCTGTAAAACTGAGTCTATTACGTAGGGCACTGTGTTGTCATTCAGACTCCTGGTTGGCAGTCTAGAAGTGACTGACCTATTCCAATTTTCAGTGTGACCCATGGTGATTTTCACCCTGGGAATGAGCTGGCCTTCCTGTTAGAGCTGTGACTCCAGGAAATCCATGTTCAGTTATAGGATGTCCTCAAGGGGAAATATGGCAAAGATGTCTCCTATGTCAGGAACAAAAAGTATCTTGCTTCTCACATCCTAGAACAGGAATCAGAAATGTTCTATGGCTCTCAGGTCAAATCTACCCAGCCCCCTATTATCACGTGACCCTCCAATCAAGAATGTGGGAAAAAAATCAAAGAGTAGAATTAATTTAGAATAATTTACAACATGTGATGCACTGTTCTAAATCTTTGCATTTCTTACCTCGTTTAATCTTTCCAAGAACCCCGTGCAGTCCATACTATTCTCATTCTATACATGAGAAAACAAATGGATGCTTCCAGATAGGTTAAGTAATATTTTAAGACCAAAAAGCTAATGATTAGTTCAGCTAGAATTCAGATCCAGGAATCTTTCACAGAGCTTGCTCTCTTAACCACTTCCTCCTATGAAAAGCTCTCCATAACTATAAGGATAGAGGGGAAATTCCAAAGGAGAGATTTGGGTGATGCATGCTAGTGAGTTCACAGGAGGACAGATAACATATCTCAGAGAGTCCAGGGGAGGCTTAGGAGAAACATGGGGCCACCTTTCCATCATGATGACAAGAATACTAATTTCTAACCCTAATTAAGCAAACTCTTATTAACAAAAAAGGAGTCACATACTTCTCATTATAGGCCTAATGAAATTTTTAAGTACCAAAAAACACTGTTCTAAATTATTATATTTTAATTTCATCAATAATACATTTGTGGAAATTTTTCTCTCTTGTTACTTAAGGATGTGCATAATAGCTTCAGCTTTTCCTCTTGACTCATAAAGCCTAAAATACTTGCTGCCTGGCTCTATAAAGGAAAAGGGAGCTAAGTAGTATCCTGGAGGGTGCAGGTCCTTGAGGGTACCATGCAATGTGGTTGGAAAAGCTTTTAAGGTAATGAATGACTCCAGGTCATGGAGTTTGGAGACCTCAAACTTCAGGTCTCCTGATGACCTCAACAGTCACATCACCATAGTCTAGTTGGTAGACAAATACAAGTCACTCATCAAGGACTTCCCAGTGGTGACTGTTGGACCAGATGCCTTAGAAGGCTTGGGACAAAGTCTCCACTGTCATACGCAGGTGACAGGTGATGGTCTCACTGTAACCAACCCAAAATACACAAAAAA
>RJWT010021887.1:0-17389 GCA_004365215.1 Cuniculus paca
GAAGGGTTCCTTTTTTCCCCACATCCCTGCCAGCATTTGTTAATGGGTGATTTTTTTGATGATAGCCATTCTTTCCAGGGTGAGATGTAATCTCAGTGTTGTTTTAATTTGCATTTCTCAAATGACTAATGATGTTGAACATTTTTTAATATATTTATTTGCCATTTGTATTCTTCATCTGAGATGTGTATATATTCATCTCAGATGCCCAGTTTTGGATTGGGTCTATGAACCAGGTGGGGCTCATTTTTTAAATTCTTTATATATTCTAGATAGAAGTCCTTTGTCTGAGGGAAACTTGGCTACAGTTTATTCCCAATTTGTAAGATTTCTTTTTACTCTGTTGGTTATTTCTTTTGAGGTTCAAAAACTTTTTAATAAGATGAGATCCCAGGTGTTGATTCTTTTGAAATATTTCCTGTGCAGTTTAGGTTTTGTTCATGAATTCTGTCTACCTCTATGTCTTTAAGATTTCTACCTATTTTCTCTTCCAGTAGATTTAGTGTTTCTGTTTTAATATTTAGATTTTTCTTTCATATTGACTTTAGTTTAGTGCATGGTGATAGGTATGGGCTTAGTTTTAATCTTCAGCATGTGGAAAGCCAGTTTTCTAGCGCCACTTATTAAAGAGGTAGCTTTCTTCCAGTGAACATGTTTGGCCCCTTTGTCAAAGACAAGGTGGCTGAGTGTGTTTGTAGTTGTGTCTGCATCTTCTATTCTGCTCCATTGATCCGTAGGTCTGTTTTTTGTCAGTACCATGCTGATTTTATCACAATAGCTTTGCAGTATAATTTCAGGTCAGGAATTGTGATGCCTGCTACCTTGCCTTTGTTGCCCAGGATTGCCTTTGCTATTTTAGGTATCTTCTGTTCCAAATGAATTGAATTTTAGGAATGTTTTCTCTAGATCTGTGAGGTATGCTACTGGTATTTTGATTGGGATTGCACTGAATCTGTATAACAGTTTTGGGAGAATGGCTATTTTCAGAATGTTGGTTCTTCCTATCCATGAGCAAAGAATATCTTTCTATTTTCTGAGATCCTCTTCAATTTTACTTTTCAGAGTACTGTAATTTTCAATGTACAGATCTTTTACTTCCTTTGTTAGATTGATTCCTAAGTATTTCATTTTCATGGATGTTATTTCAAAAAGTGTGGTTTTCCTAATTTCTCTCTCAGTGAGTTTGTTGTGTACAGGAATACTATTGATTTTTGAGTGTTAACTTTGTATCCAGCTACACTACTGATGTTGGATATTAAATCTAGAAGTTTTTTGGTGAAGTTTCTGGGTTCTTCTATGTAGAGTATCATGACATCTGCAAATAATGATAATTTAACTTCTTTCCTTCCTATCATTATTCCTTTTATTTCTCTATCTTGTTTATTTGTTCTGGCTAATGTTTCCAAAACTATATTGAGTAGGGGTGATGATAGTGGATATCCTTGTGTGGTTCCTGATTTTAGAGTGAAAGCTTTCAGTTTTTGTCCATTTAGTTTGGTGTTGGCTGTTGGTTTGTCATAGATGACTTTTATCTATTCCAATTTTCTGTAGGGTTTTTATCATGAATGAACGCTGGATTTTGTCAAAAGCTTTTTCTACATCTATTGAGATGATCATGTGGTTTTTGTCTTTGGTTCGGTTGATACGGTGTATTACATTTGTTGATTTATGTATGTTGAACCATCCATGAGTTCCTGGAATGAATCCCTCTTTGTCAGTCCTTCTCGATTTTGGTCAATCTTCATGATTTGCTGTATTCCGTTTCCTAGTATTTTACTAAGGATTCTGAATCTATGTTCATTAGGGGAGTTGTCCTGTACTTCTCCTTTTTGGTTGGGAATTTCTCTGGTTTTGATATCAGGTTAATATTTGCCTCCAGGAATGAATTAGGGAGAATTGCTTCCTTTTCAATTTCATTAAAGCATTTGAGGAGCATTGACAGTAAATCGCCAAATTTCTTGCACAATTCAGCTGTGAATCCATCAGGACCTGGGCTTTTGTTTGTAAGTTTTTAATTACATTTCTAATTTCATTAGCTGACATTGGGTTATTCAGAATTTTTATATCTTCTTGATTTACCCCTGGTAATTCATGTTTCTAGGAATCTACCCATTTCTTCTGTGTTTTCCGTCTTATACGAGTAAAGACTGTCAAAGTAGGTAATGATGATTTTCTGAATTTCCACAGGATCTGTAGTGATTTCACCCTTTTAATTCCTTATTGCATCAATTTGAATTTTTTCTTTGCTTTTTTGATACTGTTGGCTAGGGTTTTATGAATTTCATTTATTCTTTCAAAGAACAAGCTCTTTGATTCATTAATTCTTTGGATTGCTTCCTTGGCCTCGATTGCCTTAATTTCTGCTCTAATATTTATAATTTCCTCCCTTATATAGGCTTTGAGTTTGATTTGCTCTTTTTTTCTAGAAACTTGAGGTGCAGCATTACGTTATTTGTGCCTGTTCTGTTTTCCTGATGTGAAAATTCACTGCTACAAATTTCCCTCTGAGGATTATTTTCATTGTGTCTCATCAGCTCTAGTAAGCTGCATTTGTATTTGCATTTGACTGTAGATATTGTTTAATTTCATCTCTGGCCCTTTGGTTGTTCAGGAGGTTGGTATGTAATTTCCATGTGTTTATGAAGTTTTTGTGATTTATCATTCATTTCCAATTTCATTGCACTATGGTCAGATAATATGGATGGAATAATTTCAAAACCTATGTATTTACTTAAGCATGTTCTATGGTCTAGTACATGGTCTATTTTAGTGAACGCCCAGTGTGTAGCTGAGGAGAATGTATATTCTGATGTTGTTGGGGGATCATTCTGTAAACATCTCCCAAGTCCTTTAGTTCACAGGTTTGGTTCTGTTATTTGTTTGCTAATTTTTTTGTCTAGTTGATCTGTCTCTTGTGACAATGGGGCTCTAAGTTCCATCATTACAATTGTGCTATTGCTTATTTGATTTTTCATGTCTATTAATATTTGTCTTATATAGTTGGGTGTGCCCAAATTTGGTGCATGTATATCTATGATTGTTATCTCTTCCCCTTGAAGTTTTCCCCTAACAAGTATGTAGTGACCTTCTTTATCTCTTTTGATCATTTTTGGTTTGAAATTCACATTGTCTGCTAACAGAATCGCTGCCCCTGCTTTTTCTGGGTTCCTGTTACATGGAGTATTGTTTTCCAACTTTTGACTTGTAGTCTGAGTTTTTGGTTTTTTTTTTTTTTTTTGGTCTTTTTTGTTTGTTTGCTTGTTTGTTTAGTTAAATGTGCTTCTTGTATATAGCATATTGTTGGATGTTATTTCATGATCCATTCTGCCAGTCTGTTTCTTTTTATTGATGAATTGAGGCCATTTACATTGGTGGTTATAACTGATATATATTGACTTATCTTTGCCATGTTATTTTCCTGCTGTTGATCCCCTACATTTCCTTCTGTGTAATGCTTGCCTTGCTTGATGGTTTCTTTCTGTTTTTGTTCTTAGAATTGTGTTCATTTTTATCTCTGTCTGCAATATCTTTCAATACCCTTCATAGCATTTGAAAGTTATAAATTTCTTCAGTTATTCTTTGTCATGGAAGTATCTTATTTCTCCATTAATTTTGAAAGATAGTTTTTCAGGGCACATCAATCTGGGTTTAAAGTTTTCTTTGAGGACTTGAAATACTTTACTCCAAGCTCTTTTTGACTTAAAGATTTGTGTTGAGGAGTCTACCATGATTCTGATGGGTTTTCCTTTATAAGTGATCTATTTCTTTTCTTTAACAGTTTTTAACATTCTATTCTTGTGCTGAGTTTCTGGAATCTTGATTATTATATATCTAAGTGTTGATTTATTTTGGTAATAGCTAATTGGAGTCCTATATGCCTCACTTTTGTCAGACTGTTTTCCCATGCTTGGGAAATTTTCTGCTATTATTTCTGAAAATATTTTTTAAGTCATTTGTGTTAACTCCTGCTTTTTCATTGACATCAACTATTCTCATATTATTTTTGTGTCATCTTGTAGCTGTTGAATTGTTATTTCCTGATCTTTTGATACTTTCAAGAGATCTTTCCTTTCATTATCACTAGCACCAATTCTATCTTGAAGGTATGAAAGTCTGTCTTCATTTTTGTTCAAGCAGTTTTGCCAGGTTTAAACAGAATTTTTAATTGCCTGGATATCTGTCTGAATCTGTTTCATGCATTCTATGTTTATTGATCATTCACAGTTTCCATCCTTTTCTTATCAAAATCTATTTTTTAAATCTACATGTATTCTAGATTTGGTGAACAACTCTTTTATAAATGTTGACTTTTTTATCTGAGAGATTATTTCTTATCTGATTTCCTCTATAGCCTCATGGATTTGTTTCTTTATTTTGGCTGCTATTTTTTCACAAATTTCAGGTGTCTGTCTTCCAATTTCTTCTATACTGATGTCTCCTGGACTTGTTCTGGGTGGACTGAAGGTCTGAGATTGTATTTTGGTTTTTTGTCTTGTCGTTTCCTATTTCAAAAAAAATTTTAATTTGTTTTCTGGGATGATCTTTTTGAGTTTTTGTAGTAGATACCTGTACCACTAGTATCAAGGACTATTTAGAAAAAGTCTATTCATCAGAGATGTGTATAGGAAATTCTCAGTTTGTGTCTGTCCCAAGAGCATACCTTCCCAATTAATTAAGGGTAGTATGTTGGTATCTGTTTGACTCAGTTTCCAGTTCTTTGGTGTAGGGCTGTGGTGAGATTATTTCCCCAGGGCATCCCAGTATTGTTAAAGATGAGAGAGAACCTGATTACAACAGATATAACATCCTAGTTAAAGTAGTAAAATTAGCAATAACAATAATATCAAGCACAATTTAGAAACTGGCAAACTGTCATAACTATTGATTTTGTACTTTACGCCATAGGAGCTGACTCTATAGTTACAGAACAAAACTGATTATAAATTAGGAGCTTGGATGCAAGGTGCTTCCCCCTTGATAGAGTGGTTTTACCCTGTGGTGGGGAAATTTAGGGAGGGTAGTGTATAAAACAAAGATGACTGAGAAGGAAGTCGAAGCAAGGCTGGAGGACAAATGGTCACACAGGGTTTGGGAAACTAGTGAAGAAAGTAGAAAAGTAAGAATGAAGGAGTACTTGAGGATTATCTGAACTTGGTCTCTGGGTTTGGAGGATGGGATTAGTTTTCTGTGGCTGGAGTTCTCTCCAGCGAATTAGAAAAGAGAGAAAAGAAAGAAAAGAAAAGAGAGAGAGAGAGAGAGAGAGAAAGAAAGGAGAGAGGGAAAGAAAGAAGAGAGAGAAATAGAAAAAAATGTAAGAAGAACAAAAAAAGAAAAGACAAAAAAGAGAAAAAATTGAGAGAAAAGGGCTGGTCATGGAAACTTGGAGTCTTCTCTTGCTGGTTGCTGATCCCTGAAATCTTTTTTTTTTTTTTTGTACCAGGCATCAAACTCACGACCTTAAACATGCCTGGTAGGTGCTGTGTCGCTGAGGTATATCCCCAGCCCACTCTGTCTGCTCTTCTCTTCTAACTTTACTTCCTTTTCTCCCTGTGGCCGACTACCTCTGCTACCTGAGAATATTAGTCAATAAAATAAAAGACTTGCATAAACAGTTCTTGAAACGTATTGTTCTGATGATCATCAAGCAAGGGACACACAATGAGAATGACCCCCCAACCTTGAGTTTCTTTTGAAAGTGAAAACCGCTGCCTCCTGCAGCTTGAGGACAGGTGCACAGATCTTTTCCCATGCTGGAAAATCCTAACCCCAGCTCCATGGGAGAGGGCCTGGGCTTCATGGTCCCTTGAATAAGGATCCATCTGGACAAAGTTTGCACTGATCTCTAGTTGAGTCCCTGAAATAACTTTCTTTTCATTCTGTCTGTATACACACACAGTATTACAAAGAAAACAAAATCACCTTTAATGTAATCAATCAGTCATCATTACTGATAATAATGTATATCTTTCATAAACACACATATGAATCAGATTTTTTGTATCAAAACAAGAAAGGGACAGTATACAAATGGATGATCACAAGTCAGACCTACTTAAGATGCAAAATTCTGAACAAAAATATTACTGAGGTAAATTCTACAATTTATAAAATAATGTATCATAACAGCCAATTTATTTCTTTGATTTACATTTGACTTGACATCACACAAGTCACACTGTGCCACGATAAGTTTGTTTTAAGTATGATATCAATAGATCCAAAAATACATTCAAAAATTAGTGTAATCTCATCTTTATCTACCATAAGTATCATATACAATAATCAAATAATAAAATCATTATCTTTTCTATCAGAAACAAGACAAGGATGCCTTTTCTTTGTCTTCAGTATTGTCTTGGAGACCCTAGCCAGCTCAACAGGATAGAGGAAATATAAACATACATTAACCAGAAAGTACCAACGAAACTCTATTTACATATAACTGTCTACACAGAGAATGCCAGAAAGGCTACAGAGAACCATGTTAGAACTATGAAACTGAGCAAAGTTCCTGGATATAAATTTACTATCTGAGAGAGAACTGCATTTTCATACATTAACCACAAATAGTTAAAATGCCTACAAATTAAAATAGCAAAAAATTCAGGGCTCTCTTGAAGGCTTGCCTATGGAGGATTTCCTTTAGAATGCTAAGATTTTGGAAGAATGAACAGGTCATGCAATAGGAAATGAAAGTGCTCGTCTTCTTCTTGATATATCATAAACTTCACATGCCACAAATATGTACTAATTTAAAGAGTACTCTTCTTTTTTCTGCTGACACCACTTAGATTATTTTTAGAAGAGAAGCTGTTTGTGTTTTTTATTTCATTTCACTTTATTTTATTTCAAACCTTAGGAATAAACCATCATTTGAAAGCTACAGTCTTTTGGGTTGGTTGGTTTGTTTGTTTTTTGTATGAGGGATTGAACCCAGGTCTTCACGCTGTGCTACAATCCACAGCCCTTTAGTTATTTTTTATTTTAAGATAAGGTCTTATTAAGCTGCTAAGTTGCCCAGGCTGACCTGGAACTTTCCATCCTTCTGCCTCAGCTTCTCCTTGCTGGGACTACAGGTGTGCACCACCACGTTCAGCTTCTGCAATCTGTTTAATTGCAAGAGGAAGAGATTCAAATATACCTCCACTGCAGGCCACTCTTTCTGCTGGATTTCAACACTAATGGGCCACACATACATCCCTGCAAGTGTCAAGCAGAGGCCCCTGAAATCATCACTCCTGGGGCTGGGTGTCCCATGTGAGTGTGGATGTCCTAAGCAGAATTAGGTCCCTCTGTGCTCTTTTTCTATTTTATCTTAGAAAAAATAAAACCAAGCAAAATAAAACAGAATAAAGCCAATCAAAACAAAAGTGTGACACAGGATTTCAAAACAAGATAATAGGAAATCAGCAATGGTTACCATAATGCCTCTTGTTGTCTTCAAAATAGCTGCCCATACCTTCAGACATAGTAAAATCAAACAAAACAGAAACAGAATGGAACCAGTAAAAACAAAGCAATGAATGCAACACAGGACTCCAAAACAAAATAATAGTAAATCTAAAATGGCTACCATAATATATCTTGTTATCTTCAAAATAGCTGCCCATGCCATCAGATACAATAAAATAAAACAGAATAAAGCCCAACCAAATGAAACAATGAGAATGATATAGGATTTCAAAACAAGATAATAGGGAATTAATAATGGTCACCACTTTCAGAAGGAGATCTCTCATATATGCTACACTGCACATTGTTAACCTCTGAATAGCTGATCAGACTACTGGCTTTAGGCCTTCAAAGTCAGTGAAACACTAAACACTATGAGCATTAAGTTGTATTTTACCTCACCAGCTATCATCACAGCCTGTGTTTCTCCAGATCAGCCTGTTACTTATGGGGGCAGGTGGGGAACACTGACTCTTCTTGTCTCCCTGCCCGTGTGCTGGAAGGGGCTGGCACCTGGCTCTCCCCCAGTCAGCCTGTACATGGTGCTGACTCATAGGAGGTCTTAGCTTCTTGCTCTCTCTGTGCTCTTGATGTCTCTCAGATGGCATTGTGCCTGTGCCCAGGTTTTCTCCCTGGCAGTTAGCTGTGCTTGAATTAGATCTGATGCTCACTGGATACCAGGGCCAGAAGCTGCAGGAGGGCAGGGAAAATGTCCAGAATGAGGATCACAAGAAACCTGGGTGGGTTGGTCAGAGCTTGACCTTAACTCAAGAGCAAATGACCCAATGTGACCAAAGTCTCAGCAATCCAGGCCCGAGGAAATGCTTCCAGGGAAGGCACCCACACAGGATCCTTCAAGTCCCAGAGGAGGAACTGAGAACTCAGAAACTTGACCTCAGAAAGGAGAAGAGAATATTCTCCCTGAATCTTACATTCTTCATCATAGAATCTGTGGCTGTGTCTCAAGACTCTTTCAGTCAGTAAGAGAAAGGCAGAATGTGCCTTGTGGAGGCATCCCGCAGGCACAGCAGAAAGGCCACCCCTCAAGTCATCCAGATAGCTCAGCCTGACCTGTGGATCCTGAAGTAGGCGCCCCTCTGGCTAGAGGATGCAGACCTTTCACTCAGAGCCAAATGCATGTTGGGCTCTAACACTCACAATGATTCCAGCGAAGGCTTTAGTAGAGAGGAAACTTCCATTGGCTTGCCCAGGATCGGTGGTCCCAAAGCACACCTCCCAAATAAGTAGCATGGGCTTTCTCTGGGAACTGCTTAGGAATGCAGATATTTTTGTACCACACCACACTTACTGAACCCAGGACACTACAGGTGGGAGCATAGGGATCTATGGTTGAACAACCCCTGCAGGTGATTCCAGTGCTTGGTCAAATGTGAGGACCAGAGGGCTGTCGGTAAAATCTCACATGAGTGGTGGTAACCAGCTGAATTTAAATTTTAGCCTGACCACATTTGGATACGCTGCCTGGCGAGGTCTGAGTCATTGTCCTGAGTGCCATTCATTTACCCAGCTCTCTGCCCTTTGTGATCGGACGGGGCTCCATTCTTTGTGATTGAATGTGACAAGCGTAGTTCTTGTCAGGGAGTAGAATAACAAGGCCCTTGTCGTGTAGATCCCACACTGCTTTCTTTACCCCTGTGCAGTAATGTGCAAGACAGTGGCTGCTCTACCAATGTAGGTCCTGGAAAAGGAGACAGGAAGAAGTTCTCGTTGTTATAAACCACTAGAGTTTGGGGTTACTTGTTGCTGCAACACAGCGCAGCTTATCCTAGGCAATATAACAAGGAATTACGACATTTCCTACAATTTCTGTCAGTGCTCTTATTTCAAATACCCTGTCCCACTTTTATCCCAGCCTTGTTTCAATGACACATTATCTGCAAGTGCTCTTCTGTGCCCCTGCCTGGTCTGACACAAAGCTGGAAACATTATAAGAGGTTAATAAATATTAAGTTATTGATCTACCGCAACCTACATTTGCTTTAAAGACCACTCTCCATTTATAGCCTGTGTTTGTCTATAAAAATCTATCTACCACAAAGCACTCCTCATATTTCCCCCTCAAATGGTTTCTTTCTCTCTTGATAGTACTTAAATCCAGCATTTGAGTCTCCTTGCTTTGTTTTAATTATTAACTGTGATTAGACACTCCAAGGGTTCTGGAGCAATCGGGCAATTGAACACATGTAATTTTCCTGATTATTTCCCTGACTCAACCCAGAACAAATAAAAACAAACAACAGAAATCAAAGAAGGAGTGTTTGTTTTCTCAGCTAGATCAGTGTGAATTTACACCTTTTTGGCATTTGCACTAATGAGAATTACATGAGTAATTCTCCCACAGTGAGAACCACCCTGAAGTCCTTTCCAGGCCTTTCTGAAGTGGTAGCAAGAATTTAAGCTATTTTGAGGGCAGTAACTAAAAAACAGCAACTACCATGCCGTGTATCCAAACCTAAACATCTTTCCAGAATTAGGCGGTGAGCTCCTGGAGATGGGGATGTTTGTGTCCTCAAGACCTGGCAAGGAAGCTGGCCATTTTAAGAAACGAGCGGTACATGTGTTTAGTTGAATGAGTGAATGAATAAATGAATGAATGAATTCAATTTTTTCTTTAAATAATATCATAGAAGAAATTAAAGACCACATTTTGCTTAATGGCCCCTATGAATGAAGCATAATTTCTAAACTTGCCCTGTTCAAGATTCTTTGTTTAAAGGCATCCGCACTGACTACAATCATTAATCTCTAAGAATGTATTTTCCTAACCTCAGGAATTCCTTCTTGCCAGGACTTTTGCCCGTATTAACAGCCCTTTTAAGGAAAAGACAAAAGCCTATTTAAACAGACAATGGAGCTGCAACCTGAAAATGAGCTAGGACCATAGAACAATGATCCTCACACTGTCAGTAAATGCTGACAATACTCACTAAGCAGATAAAACCAGTGGAGAGTGAATACCTTAATGGGAGAAGGAACAGTGATTCTGCCATTTCCTTAAACCCACAATTTGCTCTGGGCAGTCCAGGAGTTAACAGAGTGTCCACACAAAGGAAGATGTTCCAGGGCTCCCTTTGTGGCCATGGAGGCTGCAGGATTTCACTCCAGGCTACTCGAATATTTAACAATCTGACTGTGACTCTGAGTTCAAAGTGGACCAGAAGACTGTATTCCCTGGAGGAAGCACTAGTGAAGAAAGCGCAGGTGAAGATAAGATGGTTCCTCCCTAGGGCACTGTGCTTTTTCTAAAACAGTCACCCTTCAGTGTCTATGGACAACTGATCCTAGGAGCCCCTGGAGACACCAAAATCCAAGGATGCCCAAGTCTCTTATACACACTGGTGTAGCGTTTGCTATGGTGCGCCTCCCCCCTAATTATCTAGATTACTTGCAGTACCTAGTGCGATGGAGATAAATTATTCTGCTGCATTGTTTAGGGAAACAAGACAAGATGAAAAGTGAGTATGTGTTAAGAACAGATACAATTTTTTGTCTAAATATTTTCAATCCAACAGTGGTTGGCTGCATCTGTGGATTTGGAACCCAAGAATACAGAAGTTTTCTGGGTAACAAGGATATTTAAAGTGAAATGAAATAACTTGCCCAATTAACTTAGTTTAAAATTTTTTCACTCTGTCTTCATTAAAGAGTTGGTTGAAATGCAAGTTTTTATTTTCAGATGTAAATTAAGTCACAGAGTCATTTACACATGTGTATGAATTAGCTTCCATACTCTGTATATTTTTCTTGAATCCTTTGCCTGCTTAGAATAATAGACAGCAAGAAATTCAGTTATAGTTACTCTCTTTAGCCGATGTCCTATACATCACATGAGCCCATTTTACCAGGAAAAGTAATAAACAAGCAAAGAAGTATTTGCCAAGGTAACTTTTACCTGTCTATGTTCTAGGATTACATCATTGTTTGCAATATTCCTTGGCCTCATCTTTTGATCAGGATATGGAAACCAACAGGTAATGAAAACCAACTCTGGTTAATTTGAAGCCAAAAACTGAATTTGTTACAAAAATACTGGATATTTTATATAATCACCAAAAAAGGGTGTCAAGACTCAAATACTACGCAGAGCATTTAAATAATTTCGTTTCAGGTCAAGGAAACTGTGAGGTCTCCACTGCCACTGCTCTGAGTGCCAGCCTGCTGTGAGGGGTGCCACGGCCCACCACAGCGCTCACTGTGGCCACTTCCCTGGGAGTGTGCTTTGGCTGCCCTGCCGCTGCCACTGAGGTACAGTGGCACAAGGTCCCATTTCGAATTGGGGTAGCTTCCATCAGAAGACTTGACCCATGCCTGCACAGTGACAGAAGATGGTGAGAGAGGCATTCTATTGCCTAGCATGAAAGAAAACTCCTCTTCCTAAGTTGCCTAAACACTTCTAAGATTTTTCTACTCTCCAAAACTTAGATTTCAGCTGTGGAATATTCCTATTTTATTGAGAGTGTTGATATATTTAAAACTCTGTGCGTATTTACACCCAGTGAAAATAAATGTCATAGAACTGTGTGCCTTCTGACAGCTGGCACTGGGCAAGGTAACCATTAGGAATTAGGATGGAGAAGGGAGAAGATACTTCCATTTTGCTAATGCTCAAGAGACCTCAACATGGATTGATGAGTTGAAAACTTGACAATCTTTGCAGAAAAAACATACAGATTGGATCCAGGGATGAATGTACTATCGACCTCAGGTTAGGACTCATTGTCCAAACTAACGAATCTACACTGTACTTGATTGTGATGGAATTTCTGTTGGTGTTAATTTGCTTTGCATTATATGGTTTTCGCAAATTTGGAGACAACCAGAGTTAACAAACATTGTGTACTATTAGCTGTTAATGTCTACTCCAACTAAATTGTATTGTTTGGCAATAAAACCAGTGAGCAGAAATCATGAAATCAGAAGCTGAAAATCTTGAGTTTAATTTCTGACTTCATCATACTATTTCACAGTCACCATGGTGGACAGATACAGAAAAAGAGAGAAAAGCAAGATTTAATACCTTCGTTCCTTCTCCATTGCTCCCCATGTTTCCTTTAATCTTCCAATTTAGAATGAGAAGTACAGAAGCAGCAGACAGGAGTTCTAGGCGAATATCAGAACATCATTGCTGGCCTGAGAACAGCTTGGGGGACCACCATGTGGAATGCTGTCAACCGTGACAGAAGCTCAGAACTTAAGTAGATGTTCAAAGTCATCTGGACCAGGTGCAGCACAAGAATGTCCTCCGTGGCATCCCGGAATGGCACTTGTCCCAGCTTCTATTTGAAATGTTTCTGTGATTACCAGTACCTGCAGCCTTCCAAGTGGGTCCAGCTGTTGTTGAAAAATGCTCATCGTTTGGAAGTTCTACCTGCTTATCAGACACAAATCTACCTGCTGTAGTTTGGATCTGAAATGTCCCATGTGTTAAAGGACTGGTTGCTAGCCAGTGATGCTGTCAGGAAGTTGGTGGCATCTGAAGGAGGCTGGGCCTGGATGGAGGAAGCGGGTCACTGGGGGAGTGCTCTGGAAGGGGAGACTGAGCTCTCCCTGTCTTTCTCTTTGACTCTTGGCTGCCATGAGGTGAGCAGGTTGACACACTGTCTTCACACCATACGGAGCCTGCTGCCTTGACACGGGCCCCAAAGTCTTGCGGTCAGTTGACAACAGACTAAAACTTTTAAAGCCATAAACCAAAGTAAACCTCTCCTTTCTTAAAACAATTAATATATCTCAAGCATCTGTTATGGTAATGGAAATCTGACTAGTATACCATCCAACAGCCTCACTTCTTCCATCAGCCTGTAAGATGTTCCACCTGTCTTTCAAACATCTGAAGACATCCACCTATCAGCAAACATTAAATGATCTCTAATTCTCCCAGTGACTACCAGTTCCTCTCCATTTTCACTTCCATTACGTCATTTTCTTGACTTATTCTTACTGTCCTGTGAGACCTTCTTGCCTCCAATCTTACCTTCTGCAATCCATTTGTAATACATTAGCCTGAATAATATTTCCAGCATAAACATCTTCTTTTTAAAAGGCCCTGAGATAGCCTCTTACTGCCTTCAAAATAGAGTTTGACCTCTAAATGCCGTTGGCCCTTCGTTGCTTCTTTCTCCATGATCATCACTCATCGTCCCTTACCTTTCACACAAAATCTGTCACAGTCTGAATAACTCCAAGTTCCCAAGCCCATCTTGCTCTCCCATGTGAAACTCATTCCGTGCTCTCTGCCTATAAAGCTCCCCTTCCCCATCAAATGGATCCCTCTGCATGCTTCAGACTCCCTCCACCACCCCCTCGCAGGGCTGAATCAAGCACCCCTCCCATGATGCTTGTTCTTAATCTGTATTATAAATATTAATGTGCTACATTAAAGCCATCTACTTGCTACTTGTCGATCTCTACTATCAGAACGGAGCTCGGAAAGGAGGGGAGTCCACAGCCTTCTTCATGGCTGCAATGCCTCCCTGGCCTGTTGGAGGAGCACCGTCGCTCTCTGTTGAAGGATAAATACAGTGTCCCCAACATTTCCTTCTTTGACTTGCTGCTGTCTTATCCATTATCTTGGTTGCTCCTTGCCATCCCCTCATATAGCTACAAGTTTTCCAAAGTTCCAGCTAAACGTGATGCTCAAATTCAAATTTCACCCCAAAGCCAATATAGGGAGAAACAAGCCCTAGAAAAGAATCTAAAATGTCACATGAACTGTGCTTCAGGTCCACATATCTTTCTATCTACCTCTTCTTACTCTAAAGCTGCTACTACCAGGGTTAGAATCCCAGAATGTGATCTCCCAGAAGGTTAGTGGCTCTGCCAAATACCTACTAGAATTTTCACTTCTTTATAGGAGAATTAAGAATAACTTAGCCTTCCGCTGTATAAGATACACAGTAAGAAGAACTTAATGGCTATTAATAAAATATTGATGCATTTGTTTATCAGGCCAAATATCTGAAAGTAGTCTGGATCCTTTCCAGCTGACAACTTAATCTTGGCATCCTGCAATATGAGAGTCATTGCAGATTTGTGCTCTTCAGTATATACTTTGTAGGTCGTTTCCTCACATGTATGAACAATGACTTCATTATTCAGTGGCTATCCCAGACAATGCCCCAGAGAAACCTGCCCCATCTTGACATCATTGAAGAGTTTCTTCAACATTCGCATTTTTTATTTTTTAAATTTTTTATGCCTACTCTGCTTGAACATAACACATCTGCCTGATCTGCTAGGTCACAGTGCACTCCCAGCAGAACATTAGTCTTTGTTATGGACACACACTCAGCCACTCTCACTCCCCCAATCTCATGCCCTGCTTTGCTTCACCCTGCCTACCCTCCTAGCTAGCCATGAAAGATCCAGCTCAGGCTAGACTCAGTCTCTTCTTTGGAGTTGCTCCAGGAGGTCCTGCCTTGAACTCTAAATTTAGGTTGACTGTGTTCTTTACTGGGTCATCACTGTTTACATCTGGTTCATAAGTTTGTTTTAGGGTTTTCTTTTTTATCCATTTCAGTTTAATTTTTATTTTAGAAAATTTATACTTTTGTGTGAACCCTTGACTTTGATCTCCAGTACTGCAAAACCTAACTACAACACTAAAATGTTTAGATACTGAATGAAGTCAAAAAGTTTACTGAGAGCCATGTGGGTCCTGGGAGGAGAAACCAAGCAATTTGCCCTTCCCAAGAGCCAGTGGTGCCATGAAGGGCCAGGAAGAGAAACAAGAAGCCAATTCTCCCTTCTCATGAGCTGGTGGCAGCCACGCAGGGCCTAGGAGGACAAACAAGAAAACAATTAGCCTTTCCTGTGAGTAAAGCATCAGCCATGCAGGGCCAGAAAGAGAAACAAGACAATTCACCCTTACTGTGAGCCAGCAGCAGCCATGGAGGGGCCAGGAAGCGAAACAAGAAGCCAATTCACCCTTCTCATGAGACAACAGCAGCCATGTGGAGCCACGAAGAGAAACAAAAGTTCAATTTGCACTTCCTGTGAGCCAGCAGCAGCCATGCAGGGCCCAGGAGGAGAAACAAGAAGCCAGTTTGCCCTTCCCATGTGCCAGCCAGCATGCGGGCTGAGAGACACTAAGAGGGCCCCTCTCCCACATAAGCAACCAGTTGATAACACCTGGCATACAAAAACAATGTAATACTTGTATTGTTTGATTGACTTTGCAGGAATAGAGCCAGTAGTCTGAGTATCTATTTAGAGGATAACAATATGCGATATAGCAACTATGGAGGATTTTCTTCTTGTTTCTGAAATCCAATATTGTTCTGTTTGTTTTGCCCCATTTTATTGTTTTGTTTTCTGCAATGTTCTCTTTTGATTGGTTTTATTCTGTTTTGTTTTCTGCTTTGTTTGATTTTATTATGTCTGATGGTATGAGCAGCAATGTTAAAGATAATAAGAGGCATTATGGTAACCATTGCTGATTTCGTATTATCCTGTATCACTTTCACTAATTTGTTTTGATTGCCTTTATTCTGTTTTATTTTGTTTGGTTTTATTTTGTTTAAAATAAAAATTTTAAAAATAGGAAAAAAAGTTACAGAGAACACTTATACTGTATACTTAGGCTATTCCCTCATCTGCCATTCCCAATCTTTCATTTTTGCCACATTCCTACATAAGACTCTCAAGTTTGTGCACTGTTCAATTATCCATTGCATTTTACTCTTCTCAATGTTTCCAATTGTGGTCACTATTAAATTTTTCCTATTTAGCTTCATCATCAAGAGCAAATCTTTTTTCAGTGTATTAGCCAGTTACTCTTTCCTTATTAACATTTATTCTGTGGCTTTTTAACATTTTATACATGACTTAATCATTTTCACATACACAAAAACTTTTCATCCTTCAAAAAGATAAATAAAAGCCAAAAATGCATAACATGTGATTAAATAGCAACATGTAAACAATATATGCTGTTCTTGAATATAGTCACTGAATTCTTTATCATCCATGACACTTATAAATTAACAACATCAGTGAAACTTCCAAGTAGGTTAGTAATGTGACAAAAGTTGGGTCCAAGTACCCTTCAAGAAATTGACCTAAGAAATTCAGATTGTTGATAGATGGATGAATGGATATAGAGAAATACAGATACAGGCAGAAAGAGAGAAACAGAATGGATATGGAGAAATACAGATACAGGCAGAAAGAGAGAAACAGACAGAAAGGCAGACAGGGTGACTCTTTCTTTACATACTTAATGATTTAAATGGACTTAAAATGGACTATTTCCCTTCTACTGAGCATAGAGGGATGAGGACAGATTTTGAAGAGGCCCTCCACTATGTAGAATCAACTAGAAAAGTAAACCAACTGTATAATCTTAGGCAACGTCTTGGTTTTTTCTCTCATTGCTGAAACAAAATACCTGACACCCAACATGAAGGAAGGAGAGTTTTATTTCTTACAGTTATGGAGGTTTTAGGCCATACTCATCTGGTTCCAAGACAGGGTGGCATGGCTGAGGGGCAGCTGTTCATGGCAGCTGCAAGTGGCAAGAGCAAACTGGGCAAAAGAGACAGGAGAAAACATGCCTCGGTCCCTCCTGTATATTGCATGTCAGCTCTGCCCTTGGGTGGGTGCAGCACGCTAATCCCAGAGCTAGACAATACACCAATCACAAATGCTAGATTCAGCTGCTTCCATGACTGCATGAGGCTTGGGGGCCACCTAGACACAAACCATAGCAGGCAAATCGCTTCACCTCTGTGGGCCCAGTGTCCATATCTGCAAAAACATTTATGAGGTTCTTTGTACTTCCAACAACATATGAGCCTATGACAGTGAAAATTATTCTGCAAGCATTAAATCACGTGTGTGGCATATAGTTTTATTACAAATGAAAGAAAAAGATGTGTAGAAGGGAAAGGATCATATGAAAGATAATGTGGGAAAC
>RJWT010021888.1:0-17421 GCA_004365215.1 Cuniculus paca
AGAAACCTTGTCTCAAAAACAAACAAACAAAAAAATACAAAACATCCTTGTGTTACTCCTCTCAAATGTGAAATATGCAAAACTCTCAATAATTTTCAAGAAATACAGAAAAAATCTAATTAAGGATAATTGTAATTGGCTGAGAAACTTTTAAAGTATTATTCTTCAATTACGAGTATTTTTCAAATTAATGTTTTACCTGTGATTTTAATTTTTAATATAACTACATACAATTCTGTCATTAGTGTTTACCTTTACTGCCTTAGCAGTTTCCAAGGATTGTTCTGGAGGGATTCCTACTTCTCGGTCTCTCAACAGTTGCTGAATAAAATATGTTATATCTCGTCCTGCAATTGGAATATGTTTAATACAGCTGCCAATCACATATCCTTCAGCCTACATAGAGGGAAAAAATGTCAAATTTATTTTCAGTGCTTTGAAATTAAAATTTGAAAGACTAGCTCTCAAGTTAGTATATATACATTTTCGAAAAACACTTTATCACAGAATTTCTTCATCTCTGTTCCTCAACTGTATTTCCTCACCGTGTCTATATTTATCACAGAATTTGTAATACTATATAGAATTTATGAAGAATGCTGCCAAGTTAGATGCAGTCTTCCAGTGACAGCAATTGATAACCATGACTAAACCCAAGCAACACAGAGTAAATTTCAAAGGTAAACATCAAATAATTTCAACAGCAGACTTTATATCAAACAGAGCATTATTTTTAAATTTTGTAATTTCAGTAAAAAATTTAGGTTGTTTTGTAAAAACACTGAAGATTAACCAGAAAGATAGTTTCTGTTTTCCTAATCAAATACACAATTCACAAGCCTGAGCCATTTCACATATGATCACGATGCCAAATTAATTAAATCCTAATGGAACAGATGCATAAATTTATAGTCCTCAGTCAAAAGTATAACAAATAACATAACAAAATTAAATTTCAGTAAGAAAGAATATTAGAGACAACTTCATCTGGCTGCAATAGAATATTAGGGATCAGATTTATCCTCTCAACCTAATGAGAAAACTGAACAAATTAAGTGAAATAAATGTTTTCAGACACTGGACAAAAGGTAGTCATCCTTTCTAAGAAAAGGGAAATGACTTGGGCAGCATGGTGCGTGCCTATGATTCCAAAACTCTTTGAGAAGCTGAGACAGAAGGATGGCAAGTATGAGCCCAACCTGGGCAATTTAGCAACTTAGCAAGATCTTCTCTGTTTAAAAACAAAATAAAAAAAACCTTAAGAAAGGGTTAGAGACATATAGCTTACTGTAAAGGCAAACAAGCAAGGTGAATGCCAGGAATATGCTCACTGCTTGAGAGAACTTCCAAACAGTAATAATGAGAAGAACCCGGAGTTTAATGGTCTCCATAAACAGAGTTCGGAGTTCAAGGAAAGAGCTGAATACAGCTCTGGATGTCTGAAGACACAGTCACCTAAGCTGACTAATTATGAGCACATTTATATAGGGAAGCCATCAAAGCCAGAGAAAGAACCTCTAGAAAGGAAGAAGCAGAACAATCTCTGGTGCTCACACACAGCCAGTTCATGTTCCCACTAGGCAGAGTTAAAAGATGGTCTTAAGGACAGGACATTACATAGTCTTGAAATGGTATTACCACAATAATGGGGACAAATCAGCCCAAAATAAAACCCAGTCTGAACTTGTTTTAATAATGTTTAAATGGATCTCCTGACAGGATCTGATTCCTAGTAGCTTGAATGTATCCCAGGTAAAAAAACACTAAAATATTTAAAGGACTCCAAAACTCCAAGACACAATAATGTGAATACATAGTATACAATTATAGGCATGCCTCACAGATACAAAAAACAATAGTGAAACTTTCCATGAATTAAGCTTTACGATTAATAAACCTCGTGATTATGAAATCACAGACAAGCAGAAATAAATGATCGTCCTTACCAACACCTATTCATTCAATAGCCTTACAGGAAGAAAAAAAGTTACATAGCATGCAATGAAATAGGAAAATGTAACTCCTGTCCAAAAGAAATATAGAGAAAGAAATTATAAAGATGAATGACACACTTAGTATACAAAATCATTTTTTTAAAATCTCATTTATAAGCCACATGATCAAGAAAGTCAATGGAAAGATTAGCATGAGAAGAAAGAAATGGAAGACATAGGAAAATCTAACTAGAACTTCTAAGGAGAAAAGTAACTAAAATAAAACTAAAACACACTAGACAAGATTACTGTAGATTAGACAATGAAGAAAAAGAATAATGAATTCAAAGACATGGCAATAAAAATTATCCAAAACAGCATCACTGTCAAGCAGTTTAGTATGTATCCTCGAAGGTAAGGAAAGATGAAAAATACATGAAGAAGTAATGAAAAAAACTTTCCAAACATGGGCTGGGCATGGTGGTACATACTTGTAATCCCAGCTACTTAAGAAGCTCAGCCAAGATGGTTGCTTGAGTCCAAGAGTTCAAGACCTGTCTAGGAAACACAGTAACACCATGTGACGAAGGGCACGCAAAGGAAGGGGAAGAGTTGAGTTAAAGGACACCATGAAAGTAGATGGCAAAAGATATCAGATAGAAATCTGGGCTTTCACAAAGAAATAATGAACACAAGAAATGAGTAAATGGGAAAGAATTTTATCTTCTCTTCAAAAATCTCTTTTAAAGGTAAATGACTACTTACAGGTTGAATTGTACCTTCTCATTTCAAATTCATATGTTAAAGTTAACCCTAACATCTCAGAATGTTAACTGCATATAGCAACTGATAGTTTCATTTGTTTTTAGTGATACTGGAGATCGCACCAACAGCAGTATCCCCATATCCCCAGTTCTTTTCTTTTTTTTGAATTTCAAGATAGGTTCTCACTAAATTGCCCAGGTTGGTCTCAAAATTTTGATCTCCCTGCCTTAGCCTCCCAGAAAACAGAAGTCTTTCTTTAAAGAGATAGTTAAGTCAGAATCAAGTAACTAGCCATTTCATCTAACTCAATATAACTAGCGTCCTTAAAAAGAAGGGAGATAAAAAAAGACATATATAAAGGAAAGACCATGTAAAGGCACAGAAATGATCATCTACAAGCCAAGGAGAGAGGCCTCAAAAGAAACCAACCCTGACAAAATCTTGAACTTAGACTTCTAGCCTCCAGATACATGAGAAAAAGAAAAATTCTACTATTTAGGTATTCACCTTTGTAACAACCACTCAAGCAAACAATATAATCTTTACAATGAAAAACATTAATGCCATATTATTGAGTTTTTAACATGTAAAAGTAAAATGGATAATAGCGCAAAGACTAAACACACACTACTGTACAATTTTTAACTACATATACTATTATCTGAAATAGATGGCAATAAGTCAAACATAGCATAATTAGTAAGTCAGTGAAAAACAAAACAGTATCATAAAAAATTTCCATTAATTCAAAAGAAGGCAACAAAAGAACAGGAACACTCATTCTTATATCTTTACTAAAACTCATTCTTTTTCATGCTGATACCTTTTATTTGAAAATTACCTAATTTTAACTATCGAGATAGTAATACTACCATTTTAGTTGTACAGATGTTATAAAAAGATGAGTCATGCAAAATCAGTCCAAATTCTCTTTGCTAACTATTATTTGGTGATTTTAGGCAAGTCACATATTTGTGCTTTATTGATGAGTAACCTAAGGTTCTCACAGAATAAAATAATCTACACCATAGACTGACTTTTGAGATTTAAATGAGAATTTTAGGATGAACAATTATTTTATTTACCACTAAGAAGAATAGGTTGTCAATATAAATAAAAAAGCTATCAATGATAAAAAGCTATCAAACAGGGCCGGGGATCTAGCTCAGTGGCCTAAGTGCCTGCCTGGCAAGCGCAAGGTTGTGAGTTCGCTCCCCGGTGCTGCAAAAAAAAAAAAAAAAAAAAAAAAAAAAAAAAAAAAAAAAAAAAAAAAAAAAAAAAAAATACTGAGAAATCCTAAAAACAAACATTTTAGAATTTGTATAAAACATTTATTAAATTTAACAACACAACCAAATTACAGCAAGATTCAAGGTATAATAAAGTTTCTTAAAAAGTGATATTAATTCATACAATTTACTTTGCCAGATACATTATTTCACGTTCTGTTCAATAAAATTTAAATATTCTTACCACAGGAATGACATGAGTAACACCATCTCCACTGTCTATTACCGTACCAGTCAACGTCCGTTCTCCTACTTGTCTTGAGGTCCAAGATGCAGCTAAGGCAAGAACAGCCTTGAACAAAAAGAAGACAGGCAAAAAGTAAATACAAAGAGTTACTAGGAAAAAAAAATATTAAATGGAGTACTTTATTCAACTGTATAAACATAGAACATGTGGAAAGAAAACATAAAATTAATTTTGTATTATGCAGTAAGTGCTTAATTTCTACACTGTATTAAGATAAGTTCACAGGCTTATTTTTGCTTTAAGTTGCATATTTATAAATTTACTGGCTTTATTGACAGCCATTTTTCTCCTGTCAAGGGTTGGCTCTAAAGCTCATGTGTTGAAGGGTTGGTCTCCAACACAGCATTGTTCAAAGATGGGGCATCCAATCTTTCAGAGCTTGGTACAACGGGTTGATCCATTGATGGATTCATAACTTCTATGCTACTGGGAAGTGGTAGAAAATTGAGGTTGGGCCTAATTGAAGAAAGCAAGCACTTGGGGTGTGCCTTTGAGGGGTATATTTTGTCCCCAATCCCTCCCTCTTTTTCACTCCACTTCCTGGTAGCCAAAAATTGTGAGCAAGTGGCTTGCTGTACTACCCACTCCAAACCAAGTTAGAGCCCCAAACCAACTGGACCTAGTAACCACAGATTAAAATCGTGAGCCAAAATAAACCTTTCTTTCAAGTTGATTTCTCAAAGGGTACTTTGTTAGAGCAATGAAAAGCTAACACACTCCTAAAGTCAAAAACATGAGAAAGAGTGACACAGAATACCATAATACTAAATTAATAGAACTTAAAACATGTTCACATAGATGGGCCAGTTACAAATCACAAAGGCAGAAAGGATACAACCACCTAACCATTAGCATTAGTCAATATACAGATGGCTGCAAACACGCATCACTGTTTTTTTTTTTTTTTTTGGCACCAGGGATGGAACTCATGACCTCACACTTGCCAGGCAGGCGCTTAGGCCGCTGAGCTAAATCCCCAGCCCAAACATGCACCACTCTTAAAACACACGGGTTTTAACTTTTTAAAATGCAACATGCACTTAGTACTATGTAACAAGTACTTTAAACTAAAAAAGTCATTGAATACTTTCAAGTATTAATATGACAATTAGGAATCAAAGTTGATAAAGTACCAGTTTTTTAATGAAAAATCTTGGTAGAGACAATACAATTCTTTCTTTAAATCAAAGTCTAGAAATTAAGAAATTAAACACAGCTATTTTTAAAAACTAATTTCTTATAATTCAAGGCTTAAACAAGGTATAAGACTAATACAAAACACAGAGCTAACCTGTCTTTATTTTACCTACTTGCAATGTAATAGCTAAAAGAGACCTAGAAAGATTAACTAAATCATCCTTCCATTTTAACACAAATGTCCACATAATTATTGTAGGCTAAAAAAGCTGAGTATTTTTTGAACGTAGTACAACGAAAATTTCCGTAATAACATTAATAGAAAGAAAAACTACCACAAAAAGTTCAACGTGGAAAATTCTTTTTAGATAAATTCTAAAATGCCCATCATTTTCAACTAGGAACCATCTGTTATTCACTTTTACAAGTCTTTTGTAAATAGTTAAAATCTCAAACTATCATAGGCATATATTAGCATATTATGCTACAGAAATTTCACTGACTACTAAGTATCAATAAAACAGATCAGAGACGAAGTAAGTGAATTAAAATCATTCAGAATCACTAAGAAAAATCAGAATACCAATTATGAACACAGAAAAGCAAACTTCGGTATGTTTATACCAGATAACACTGTTAAATATGTTTACTATGAAAATGAAAAGCAAAGATAATCCAAGCAAAATAAGATGAATTCCCTCTAACCCCTCATTTTATTCAGACTGTAAGAACTAAAAAGCACCTCCAATTCAAGAGTGAATTCCTTTCTATAAAGTTCTTGGTAAGGTATATACCGCTCATTATAAATACTTTTAGCAAAAGAGAGCTTAAAAGACAACTTTGCGAATTTATGGAATGAATTAAACATTAAAGAGTTATTTGCTATCCAAGTTAAAATACTTGTTTCAGTAATTACTATGTATTGGTGTTGTCTATCCTGGAGTTTTAAAAACAGTCTGATCCTAAGAATAAGCAAAGTCAGGAAGACCTCTGTTCATACCACACCATCTAATTTTGAGTAACCTGCCTTCAAACTTTAGTTTTTCTCTATAAAAAACAAATACAAGTAACTAAAATTAACAGGAATCATGAATTCATACAAAGCATGTATGTCAGATATCGTATTGGCTTTAAGAGTTATAAAATCAAAGGAAAGCCCTGATCCTTGTGAGTGGAAGTGAAATTATTTCATAAAGACACATGTACAAATTAAGTGCAATGAAATATGACATGAATTTAAGACATAAGAAACAGAGGAGCACAACAAGTGTGTGGTCTAATTCACCTAAAGTTAAGTCAATCAAAACCGATGATGATGAAAGTAAACAACAAATGTAACAGAGATATAAGAATTATAAAGTTCTAGGCATAGAATAAGCATTCAATAAATACCAGTTCTTAGTTTCTGTCCTAAGAAATCTCTTGAAATATTCAAAGACTTTTAATTTTACAATCCTTTTTTTCTAATTAAGTATATCCATTTCCTACAAAACTGCTTCTACAATGTGCTTTGAAGTTAATAATCTTTTGTTGAAAAAAGTAAAAAAACAAAACAAAACAAAAAACTATCTTTAATAGCTAATTAAATCAAACTGAAAATCGGGCATGGTGGCACATGCCTGTAATCCCAGCACTCGGGAGGCTGAGGCAGGAGGATTGTTGCAAATTCAAGACTAGCCTGGGCTACAAAGCGAACTCAAGCTAGCCTGAACTGCATAGCAAGATCCTGTCTCAAAAAAAAAAAAAAAAAAAAAAAAAAGACAATACATAAATCAAATTGAAATGTACAAACAAAGCTTACATATATAGAACTTACTTACCTGTACAGCAATGTACAAGCCTGGAACATTGAAGGACTCAAACATTATTTCAGCAGTATATTCCCTGTTTTCTGGAGTATTCAGTGGAGGTTCAGTCTATTGAATTGACAACGTTTTTAAAAGATAGTATCAGATTATTTTGCTGAAAGAGATGTTCACACAGTTCTCTTATGTTTAAATTATGTTGACTGCATGTATCACCTTTTAGAAACTTCAAAAAGCTAAGTCTGGACCAGAACACATGTTAATGAGGCAAGGACCTGGGCAATAAAACTAATAATCCTGAACTTCCATTTCACTTCTGTCTCACAATCATTTAAACTGTTTAAATTATTAAAGCTTGACACTGAAAAAGTACCTAATTCTAAAGAGGCCAATTTGATAATCCAATCATTTAAATGTTAAAGGCAAAACTTTTATATAAAATTTTAAAAGGGCTACGGATATATAGCTCAGTTCAATCCCTATAAACAAACAATGGACCCAAAGAATTCTCTTGAGATAAGGAATGATTCTTTAAAGTCAAACAGCACAAACCACATAAAGATAAAATTTGAATTCATGGCAAATATCCTTTATATTTCAAAAGATGCAATAAAGTAAAAAAAAAAAAAAATGAACACACTTACTCCATACGTAAAACCTTCAAGGAAAATTCCTTGCTCCATTTAAATTTACTTACATTCAAAAGCTTGAAGGTAATCTAGAGACAGGCACAAAAAAAAATATGCAAACTAAAAAAACCAAACCAATCAAAAGTATAAGCTCCAAAAATTAGAGGGTCTATATAAAATATAATCAGAGGACTACAAAAAGAAAAATATGCAAATAACTAATAAGCACATGAAAAAGTACTCAACATCATTCAGAATCAGGAAAACGTAAACTGAAATGAAAACGCTGTCTTACAACACACCAGCGTAGCTAAAATTAAAATTTGATACACTAAATGTTGGATAGAACACAAGAGTAAGCATCACTACCATGTTTGCTATGGATGTGTAAGAAGGTACAACGCCTTAGGAAAAGTCCAAAAAGCTGCCCAAAAAAACCCCAATCATACACCTGCCCTATGACCCAGTAATTCCATATATATATACAACACAACAGAAATGAAAATATATGCCCACAAAGACTCATACAAGAATGTTCACGATACCCAAACCATAATAGTCAAGAACTAGAAACATGGATGAATTTCACAATTATGCTAAGTAAACAAAATTTTACCAGTTTATATCTTATGTGATTTCATTTATATGAAACTCAAATACAAGCAAAATTAATCAGTGGCTGCCTCCAGGGGATGAGGGGTAAAAATTAACTAAGGGGATGAGAAAAGTTTCCAAGTTGACAGTAAAGTTACATACCTCGACAAGGGTTTAGGTCACAAAGATGTATGCCAACTGTCAAACCAAAGGTGGGGTATCTCACAAGCCAAATTCAGCCCACTACCTTTTATAAATACAAGTTTACTCAAATACAGCCATACTCTTCATTTAAGTATTGTCTACTGCTTTAAGCATATGGCTGCTTTCATAATACAACAGTGGAATTAAAGTAGTTGCCACAGAGATCACTAAATTCTCAGTAAAATTCTTCGAAGCACTTATGGACTACAAAGACCAAAATTTTTGCTATCTGATCCTTTAAATTTAGAGTTTGCCAAACCCTGACCAAAATCCACAGAATGGTTCAGATGTTATTTCATAGTATATAAACTTCACATAGAAAGAATAACCAAGGGCTGGGGATCTAGCTCAGTGGTCTAAGCGCCGGCCTGGCAAGCGCAAGGTCGTGAGTTCAATCCCCAGTGCCGCAAAAAAAAAAAAAAAAAGAATAACCATAAACAAATAATGATTCTGGTTGACGATTCATGCTAAAGTATTTAGGCATGAAAGAACTCCATCTGCAGCCCACTTTGAAGTGATCCAAAAAAATGGATTGACAATTAATAAACAGATGGATGTCATAAGACAATTATAGTAAAATGCTGAGTCTAAATTGTAGGTATGTAAGTGTCCACTAGAGTTCTTTCAACTTTATGGTCCACCCATAAAAAATATTCAAAAATCACCATAACAAAATATTGAATACTAGTGTAACCAAACATGCGATGTAATTTTAATGACGAGAAGGGGAAAAGATCCGCACTGTGTGTTGATAGAGAGTTTATTAAAGGGAAAAGAGGGTAAGTTTCATTTATCCTACTAAGAAGTTAACAGATAAAAACTAGTATTTCGAAAAGCAACCAAAAGAATAGAAGAAACAGGTTGATTACATTTAGGAAACAGGGAAAACTCTACAAATTAAAAGTGTTTGCCTCTAAGGAATACAAATCAGAATTTGAAAGATTTAAGAAAGAAAACTTTTGGTTTTTAGGTTTTATAAATGCATTGAATTATTTAAATACCTATATAATACTTTGATTAAAAAGTTTAAAATTAAATTAGTTATAACTTTCGTTACTAAGAACAATGAAACAATTATCTTTAAGGGAAATACCACAGGAACATTATTTATCACTCCTATCATGAAGATTACATATTAATTATCAAAAGGATTTCATAAGAACTTACTTTATACTTTGGTGCTTGGATATACTACTACTCTACTGAAGCCTGTAACTAGATGGCTATGAAGATGACACAGCCTTGTAACAAATTCTTTAAAATATATGACAGTTTAATAAACAATATGCCATAGAGTTTCAAGTACAATGAAAATGTTCTCATTAAGTTTTCTTCAAATGTCCTCCCAAAATGGTAATTTCTACTTACCAAAAGAAAGTAATGGTCTTCAGGTTCTGCTCTTAAATATTTAAAGATCACTTGCTCCATAAATCTTTCCATTAAATCCCAATCTTCAACTATACCATGGCGTATTGGCCACTATTAAAACAAAAATCCAGTAATTATACTTATTAATATCAAAAAGTAAATAAAACTATCCAAGTGTGGAGGAATCAGATTATATAAGACAGAGATATATTTCCTTAGGTGTGATAATGATATTGTAGATCACCCTTAAGAAATGCATACTTACGTATTTAGAGATAAAATGAAATTATTTCCACAATGTATATTCAATAGATTGCTCAACAGAATAAAGTAAATGTCGAAACATTTACAAATATTAAACTAGATAGCATGTGGCTTGATTTTTGAAAATTTAAAATTAAGCCTATGAAAACCACAGTTCACCATAATTTCCTTATTTTTAATTTATTAGCTCACTAACAAGTTTTTGTTATATGCCTAACATATAAAACACATTTAGTCACAGGCCATGTTAGCGCACGCCTGTAATCCCAGCACTCAGGAGGCTGAAGCAGAACTGCCACGAGTTCAAGGCCAGCCTGGACTACAGCGTGAGACGCTGTCTCAAAAAACGAGAAAAAAAAAAAACAATAATAATAATAATAAATAAATAGATTTGGTAGCCAGGTGTAGTGGCACTTGTCTGTTATCTAAGCTACTTGAAAGCTACTGAGAGAAGAGGATCACTTGAGCCTGAGCGACAAAGTGAGACCCTGTCACAAAACAAACCAAAACCACTAACAATAAGTAAAACACATCTGGTAAACACATAGCTAGAATAATCATAGAAGTCAAGCATGTAAAATTCGTAAGAAAGGTTGACTAGATTTATATAGAATCATGTTTCCAAAACTATGTCCTCCAGTGTATTATAGCAAATTCACAAGAATACAAGTTATTTTAAATTTCCCATATATATTCCATGTTAGATACTGCATGAGGTACTAGCTCAAGGAGTTTAATTTCAAAATGAGACTACATGATATTTCTTTCAATGGTAACATTTGAAAAGCTCAGTTGTGAGCTGTTGCTGTGATAAAAATCCAAGTATCACAGAAAACACAATCTACATAAAACAAGAAATGAGGGTGATGATGCTTCATCAGACTCCAGGTTTCAGCAACTGTGAAGTGCCAAATAGGAATAAGCATCCTAACAATAAGTTTTTGACAATGAAATAAAGATATTTTCGATTTAAGTGTTTTCTTCTTTCAAATGGCTACCAAGTTGCCTGAACTTACCTACTTAACAAACAGAACATACTTTTTTGGTTTTGAAACTACTTGACACTATGAAAAATGTTACTGAAACCCCAAAGGCAGGGAGTGAAACTCTGCAACAGAAAATAGCTCCATGAACACAATACACATTCAATACTTAAGACTGAATGAATTCATGAATGAACAAGTAAAATATCCTGTAATATTGGTCCCAACAACACCTATTTTTACTTTTTAAGGAATTACACTTGTCACTTCTACTCCCCAGTTTGTTGTAGGAAAGGAAAACAATTTATTTTATTTATTTATTTTTTTGGGGGGGGTCTTTTTGAGACAGGTTCTTACTATGCAGTTCAGGCTGGCTTTCAGCTCACTTTGTAGCCCAGGCTGGTCTCAAACATGCAACAATCCTCCTGCCTCTGCCTCCCAAGTGCTATGATTACAGGCCTGTGCCAAACAATTATTTTATTGTACCATTCATTTCATAATACATATTAATAAAAGTTTACAAATTAAATGTTCTAAGAGTTACTTATTCATCTCTTCATTGACTATTACTATACACTAACTGTGAACTATGAATACCACTGCTAAGGACATGAATATCCAACATTCAAGAAACTCAGTCTAATGAAAGAAATATATACAAACAAATGCTCCATCGCAGGTTTCTAAAGAAATAGTTCCTACGAATGACCAAAGTGGATTCACCGAGAAAGTTATATATAAAGTGAATCCTAAAGAAGCAACCTCATTCTTTAAATTTTATTCATTTATTGGCAGGGATGGGGTAGAGTGGGGAGCAACATGTACATAACAGAAAAGGATACATACAAACATTGTATAATATACCAATGACAATGAAATACTTATGTGCTGAAAGGCTTAGGGGGTAGAAGTGGAAGAAGACATCAGTTTTAGATCAAGAGCCTAATTCTCAAAATCACCATGTTTACCTTGCATTTCAGTTTTATTTTATGAGAAATGGGGTATCAAAAATTTTTTAGGCAGTGCAGTGACAAGAAAAATTTGAATTTTGGGGAAAATTATTATAGATGGACTGACAAAGCTGAAAGAGAACAGAAGTCCCAATTATAGCATAAATGATATTAGGCCAGAGTCAAGACTGTTGAGTCAGTAAGAATGAGGAGAAAAAATGCGATACCGTTAGGTTTTATTTCTGAAGCCAAGATGGATAGGACCCATCAATCAAACCACAAACTTACAAAACATTTGGTAATGCACATCTATAATAATCTCAGCCCTTGGGTAGCTGAGGCAGAGGATCCCCTCAAATTCAAGGCTAGCCTGGGCTACACAGTGAGTTCAAGGACAGCCTTCACTACCAAGCAAGACTCTCTCAAAAAAACAAAAAAAAACCCAAAAATTTTTGTTCTGGCTTGTCTCAGAGTAAACAAAAAAGAAGACTTACAAATTCTGCTTGAATCCATTAAACTCAAAACACAGAAAGTAAATGGTAGAGAAGTAACTGGAGAGGTAATCAAAGAATTGAAAGGAGTATGAAATTATCTAGAGGAAGTCTTCAAGAAAAAAAGGTCAGAGCCAGGGATACAGCTCAGTGCTAGACTGCTTTCTACAGCACGTTAAGAATAACATTAGCCAGAAATTTTGTTATCTTAGTTTGCCTGTAGCACTTAGAAGTCTTGAAAATGTGTTTAAGACCAAAGAGAGAAACTTTTCACTTAGCTCACTGACCCTTCAATGATCGCTCTTTTTACTTCTGGTGAATATAGGTCTCACTACCATCATCTTAAATCACTGAAATGCTCGTATGTCCCTCCCTAATCAAAAATTCTTATTATCCTAGTACGCAATACACTTCTTCAGATGATAATTAAGATTTCTGATCCACTGACTGTCCTAAATAATCCCTAGCCATCAATACACACAATTGGGACTTTCGGATCCATCCATCAGCTTTGACTAGTCTCATTTGCTTCTGTCATCCTACTACAAAAACAAAACCCATCATGACTATCTTAAACTTGCCTATAAACATAATGCTGACTGTACTGAAGAAAAATGTACACAATTAAGTTGAAATAAGGCTTTAGCTCCTGAGGATTTTGTCTACAGGCACTCAAAATAGTCCAATATTTGCCATATATCACAGTCTTTCTTACAGTAAGCCTCTAAAATATACACTTTCCAAACTCTTGGTAAGACAGCTGTTAACCTTTATACCATGAGGTTTGGGAGAACACCAAAACCCTTGTTTGACATGTGCCAAGGCAGACTTGGAAAGGTTCTACTGTAAGACCTGAAGTTCTCACAAGGTCTAAAATGAAAAAACTTGTGAGCAGAGCCTGTGGTGTTGGCTGTTTGCTTTGGCAGTACTAGGCCAAAACTAAACCTAGGCCTTTGCCCTGGCTTACAACACCAGCCCTTTCCTTACTCTTTATTCCTAGACAGAATCTCATTAAGTTACCCAGGCTGGCCTCAAACTTGTTATCCTCCTGGCTCAGCCTTCACTAGAGTGCTGAGATTACAGGTGCATGCCACCATGCCCGGCTCTTGTGAAGCACTGACAGTACAAACACAGGGTCAGAAAGCTAAGGGAAAAACAAACAGTTTTAAGTAACAAACAATAAAATGCTTTAAAAATAAGAATTCCTATTATTCTCAAAGGAACCTCTTCTTGTTTAGAAAGTCGGTACAGTATCTCCCTACTATTGACCTTTATTCTCTCATAATGATTTCCAACGTTCTCCCTACCACCCAGATTTCACCGCCCTACATCAATCCTTTGATGTCAGACACAATTCAGAGAAAGCAGACGGCAGCCGCCAAGAATCCAAGCCTCCACTCAACAAATCTGTAAAACTGATTCTCTTTACCCTTTTAATCACTTTCACTTCTGTTATAACATAAGAGAT
Source organism: Cuniculus paca (assembly GCA_004365215.1). Lineage (NCBI taxonomy): Eukaryota > Metazoa > Chordata > Mammalia > Rodentia > Cuniculidae > Cuniculus > Cuniculus paca. The sequence continues at coordinate 14,129 of RJWT010021888.1, forward strand.
ACTCCTTATTTGTGCTCTAGATCTTATTATCCCTCCAGCTTTCTCAGAGACCTGGTGTTATGGCTTGTGTCTAGGTGGCCCCCCAGGCCTCATGCAGTCATGGAAGTGGCTGAATCTAGCATTTGTGATTGATTTGTTGTCTACCGCTGGGATTGACAGTGTGAGTGCTGCACCCGCCCAGGCGTGGAGCCGACAGACAATTTAAGGGAGAAAAGAAAGCATGTTTTTCCCTTTGTTGCGCTGTTCGTTCTTGCTGATTGCAGCGCCACAAACTGCTGCCCCCGCCACCCTTGGAACCAGTTAAGTATGGACTAAAACCTCCGTAACTAAGAAATAAACCTTCCCTTCCCTAATTTTGGGTGTCGGGTATTTTGTCTCAACAACCAGAGAAAAGTAACCAAGATAACTGGATTACATCTCTCTCCTGTTAATCTCTTTTTTCTAATAGTCTGTCACATTAGCATGTCTTTCATATTAATCTTACAACTTTGTATCTGTTTTCATATATTAATCATGGCCAAACATTATTGACTAATATTCTTTTTGTAATTTTTTTTTGGTCCTACCTTTCATATTCCTATCTTCATTCAGCCCCACCACTTATCTAAAACTATTTTCGTTAAAGTTATGATCTCCTTGTAGTTAATGACCGTGAACTCTGGGCTTACTTGATACCTCAGTATGATTCTACTACATTTATCTCTACTTCCAGTTCTGCCTCTTTAGCTCTTTCAAACTTCCTGAGAGCACTGCTCAGGCTCCATTCAAGACTTCTTTACCAGCAATACCCACCCCCTACAGGCATTCGCATCCCTTACACCAAGGAAACTGTCACATTTCAAATCTCTGTGTTTATATTGTTTCTCAGCTCAAAAATTCATATATAGAAAAAAAGTTAATATATAGGAATGTCTAGCGATATCAGATGTCTCATGGTTACCTCAAACTCAACATATTCAAAATTAAACTTACCCTTTCTACCCTACAACAAAGTGTTTCTTTTTTAATGTTTCTCAATCTCAGATGATATACTATAAAATGATTAATTAGGAGCTCAAGTTAACACCAATATCTCACTAATCACTATTACTCCTTAAGTATTCATCTTTTAATTTTTGTCAGAAAATATCCTCAGGTGGATCTTATCAGACTTAGATTTAACTAACACTTTACAACAAAAAAAGTATAAGATGGGTCACATTAAATAATACAATAAAGATGCAATCGATAAAATTTGGAAAATAGGAGATTTTACAAAACTACTTTTATTCCAAAAAAAAGAAAAAAGAAAAACAAAAAACACACACAAACAAAATGGGAAGAATCTATAAGTAAAGAGACTTAAGAGACTTATCAACTAGGTTGAATGAATAGATTTTGTTTTAATCTTCATTTAAATAGATTAACCAATATTAAGGATGTTATTCAGTGATGGAGTGAGAAAGCCTGGGTTCTATCCCCAGAAAAATAACAGTATTAATGTTATGGTTTATATCTTGCTGTCCTCCAAGCTATGCCCTCCCAGGCATAGCTTCTGAAAAGTGACTGGATTATGGGGGCATTACAGCTGATTCACTGGTAGGAGATGGCATCTGGTAAGAAGCAGGTCACTGGGAATGTGAGCTGGAAGAGTTCACCTCCCCTACAGCGCCTTCCTTGATGCTCGCGTTCTTTCTCCTTTCTAGACGCCAGCCTATGAGCAGCTCTACTCAGCGCCCTCTACCATGTCCTTCTCCCAAGTTACACTGCCTTGGAGCCAGCAGACAATGGACTGAAGAGGCCTTTACAAACTGTGAGCTAAAATAAAACTCTCCTGCTTTAGGCACTTTGTCACAGCAACAAAGAAAATAATGAAAACAATAATATTAAAAACAGATTAAGCAATACAGAAAATAATCAGGCAAAATTAAGTACTGAATAGAATTAGATAATATTAAGACAAGCATTTCTAAGTTATTTACTTTAAAACAATGAGGGCATAGCAGATAAAACAAGACTGTTCATATGCTAACAATTGCAAAAAAAAAACTTTTTTTGACAGGCACAGAAGAATTCACTATATTCCTTCTCTACTTTGAGATATTAAGTTTACTATAATAAAATTTCAATATACCTGATGTGATAGAAAAATATAGAGAATGTTAATTTTTTTTTTTTTTTTTGGTACCAGGGATCGAACTCACAACGTCATGCTTGCCAGGCAGGTACTTATGCCACTAAGCTAAATCCCCAGCCAAAATTTTTTTCTAGTACAGTAAAAGATCCTTTGCCATGAATCTCCCTCACAGTAAGTTCAAAATGTTTCCCCTCACTTCAAAAGCATCCCATCATTCTGGCCACTTTCTGAAGCAGTTGTGGAAGTCCTCTTCATGAGTATCTTCGGTTGCACTGTTGTGGCTGCCTTACTGTTCTAAATCCATTTAAAACTTTGCTGGTCATTCTGACATTGGGAAAAGCCAGCAGCTGCAACGGTGTTAGATTCTGTGAATAAGGTGAGTAGGCCATACTATAATGTCTATGTAAGCCTGCTTTTCCTTTTCCAGCATACCACAAATAAAAAGAGGACTTTAGAAAGTGGCAAAAATGACAGGATGTTTCTCAAGTGAGGAAGAATATTCTGAGGGGATTAATGGCAATGTCTTTTACTGTAATAAAATTTTTATTTAAACACATACCATATTTTTCAATCACGCTTCATAAACGTGTGAATATATGATTTCCATTTCACCCATTTTCACTGCATCACTGTACTATTATCTCTCCCCCCCGCCCTTTTTTGACAGTCAATTATTTCATTTCCCCAGTATCAAGCTTCCCACCTCCAAATAATTTCTCTTCAATATTCGAAGGACTATAACAGCATACATTATCTCATTAAACCTCACAACGATCCTGAGGTACAAATAGTATCTTCCTTATAGAGATGAATAAACTGAAACTCAGAAAGGTTAAATTAATGAATGGTATCAACACAATTCACCTTTCCCTATGCTTCAGGTACATCATGTGTCTTGTTCCAGTCTCTCTCATAAAGCCCTCTTGCACACTGATCTCCTCTGTCCTAAAACAACTTTGCCCTCACATTTCACTTAGCTGTTATCTTATTCTCTGAGCCATAGTCTGGACATTACTGAGGCCCCTGTCTCAAAATATATGAAGGGGGAGTGTTATGGTTAATACATTGTGTCAACTTGAGCAGTTTAGAAGTTTAACTGCCAGACTCAGTAGGGAGCCAGGGTTCTTACTTTGTAAATATCCTCATCCTGTACAAAGGAGGGCAAGGACATTTTATG
>RJWT010021889.1:0-17412 GCA_004365215.1 Cuniculus paca
ATGCTTTTTTCAAATAGTCATTTTTCTCTTTACTGGCATATAAACCTATCAATATAAAAAATATAGTGACAGTATCCCATTCTCTTAAAACTTTTAATTCTAGTAACTTGTCAAACTAGTTGACTGATCTTGAGAAAACTATATAATTCTTCTGTACTTTAACTTCTTCACTGATAGAATGGGAACACTAATATCTGACTAGCATATGGTTTCTGGGCAATTAGATTACATATATAAAGTATCCTGCACAAAGTAATAATATAGTACCAGTTGGAGGAAGACGGTTATTAAAGAGGTGTAATATCAATGTAAAATGTCCACGACAGTAGCAACAAAAAGTTATAACTACTCAAACAATAGCAGAATTTAAAAAACAACCAAAAAAATTTAATTAAAGAAGGTAAAAAAAGACAAAAAGTCAAACAAGAAACAGAAAACAAATAAGATGATATATTTAAAAATAGCCACAACAACCACCAAGTTAAATGTCAATTTGCTAGACTTAAAACATAAAGATTATCATTTTGAGTTTTAAAACAATCAAAACTCAACTATAATTGTCCATATGAAATGCACTTTAAATATAAATAAGTATACAAATTATATGAAAGAGTAACAAGATGGAATACAATATATCACACTAAGACTGATCAAAAGAAAACTGGTTTATCAAGGTTAATGCAAGATAATAAATTTTAGACCAAAGAGTATTAGAAGGTATTAGTAAATTCATTTCATAGTAATAAAAGGGATCAACTCATCAAGACTACAGTTATTGTAAAATGCAGTGAATGTTTAAACTTTTTTAATTCATTAAGGTAAAAGACATGCTGCCATTAATCTCCATGAAAATATCCCCCTACCCCAACACCCATCATTCTTGCCACTTTCTGCAGCACTTCTGGAAGTCCTTTTATGAGTGTCTCTAGTTGCACTGACTCACTGTCCTAAATAAGTTCAAAATGCTTGCCTTTCATGATCATTTTGACTTTAAAAAAGGGCCAGAAGTTGTACAGTGCCAGATCCAGCAACTAAGATAGATGAGGACACACCTCAATGTTTCTCCACTGGGTAGCACTCAGCAACAGTATTTGTCATATTCTGGAACACACTTTGTAGAAGTTCCCAAAAGAGAAATTCCAAAAATGCTTCAGAAAGTGGCAAGTACAATGAATAAATGTGTTTGAAGGAGTATTTTCAGGGGGATTAATAGCAATTTGTCTTTTAACGTAATAACTTTTTTAAAAATTTAAACACACAGCATATTTTTTGATCACCCATTGTATGTAACCATTCTGAGCACTCATGTATCTTTCAGAATGCAGGAATTAAAACCTGACAGAACTGAAAGATGAAACTGACAAATTTGCAATTTTAATTAACACTGTTCAATACAGAAATAGAGTTTAATATCCTTTCTCAATAATGGACATCAGAATGTAGATGATTTTAACAACACTATTAATTAACTTGACTTCGCTGACATTTATTGAATTTTCCACACATTCTTTTTAAGTCTTCAGAACATTCATTGAGAAAGACCATACTCTGAGTAGAAAAAAATATCAAGAAGAAAAAGAAAAAATAATAAGAATTGGAGTTCTTGAGAGAATGCCCCCAGCGTCATATAAAAATTATCCTCTGAATTAACTAAGAGATCAGTAACAGAAAGAGCTTTGAAAAAAACCTCCACTCAGAAAATAAATAGCACTTCAGAAAAATCCATAGGCCAAAAATGAAATCAAGTGGGGAATTAAAAAACATTTTTAACTGGAAGAAAATAAAACATAGCTTATAAAACTATGTTGATAAATAGTACTTACAGGGAAATTTAAAGCAGTAAATTACTATAGTAGGAAAGAAGACAGATTTCAAACTTATGACATCAGTTTTCCCCTTAATAAAATACTTAAAAGGAATAATAGGGAATGTAGATAAAAGGAATATTAATGATCAGAACAGAAAACAAAACAAAACATAAAATGTAGAAAAATTAGTTTACATATTCGAAGTCATTTTAATCAGAACCTCAGCAAGTATTTTTACAATAAAATTAACAACTTGATTCTAAAACTAATATATAAATTCAAAGAACCTAAACTACACAAAAACATTGAAAAAAGAATAAAATAAGAAAATTAAAATCACTTAATTTCAAGATGGAATAGAAAGAGATAATAATCAAGACCTTGCAGTGTTGACATGAAGATAAACTGTGGGTCTTCCTTTGTCGTGGGTTCCGTATTTGTAAATTCACTTACTTGCTAAAATTTATAAAGGGCATGAGGAAGCTTTGGAGATAAAAAATATAGTCACTACCTTGACTGTGGTGATAGTTTCACAGATGGTATGTGTGTCAAAACTTATTTGAGTCTACACTTCAAATATGTGCAGTTTGTTGTATTTTAATAAAGCTATTTTTAAAAATTTGAGGACTATAAAGGAAGATAAAGTTGAGTCATTTGTAGGAAAATGGATGTACCCTGATATCATAATTATAAGTGAATAAATCAGATAAACAAGCTTAAATATCACATGATTTCCCTTATATGAGAAACCCAAAGTATAAATAAAGAGCAAAAAAAAATAAGACAGGTAAAAGGAAGTAGGGAGATAGATCTTTCTCAAAAAGGAAGGAGATCAAGAGATAGAGGGAGGGAGAGGGAAGAGGGAAGAGTAGGACAGAAAGGGATGAAAAAAGGAATTAAATTGTATTATGCACATATCAACTTCTCACAAAGAACAAATCACTATGTACTGCAAACAGGTACCAAAAAAAAAAAAAAAGAGGGGGCTCAAGAGATAGATAGAATGAGGAGGGAGAAGAGGAAAAGTTGCTAAAAAAAGAATTGAGACGTGTTATGTACATGTACCAATTCCCCACGAGGAATGTAAACATTATGCAGCACAAACACATGTTAGTAAAATAAATTTTTAAAAACTTAGTTGATCAATAAATATTTACACTTGCTCTCTGCCATATGAACCAAGATTTTCACATATCCCCTGGTAGTCTACTCATTGGGCAGAGATTTTGAAAACAAAGTAAAGCTACGCATAGCACTAAACAAAATGTAAACTTCTTGATGATGTTTTGAAGACACATTGGACTCCATTAGTATCATAGATGTGAACTGTCATTTTCTCATGGAGCCAGCAGCTTGGGATGAACTATATAAAGTTTTGTCTTGGGTTTTCTTGTTAATTCTCAAGAAATGCAGGAGGATCAATTCTTTCTATACACAGATAATTTAAAATTATGAGAGCATCAAAATCTTTCATCTCCTGAGCCAGGTGTCTATGACAAAAAAAAAAGTTACAAATCAGAAGATGAAAATAAACTTTCCTGCATCTGAAGTCAGCTATCACTATTAACTCACATGAAGCTTGTATACATGTGTGTATGTATATGTGTATGGATAAGTCTTAGCCATTCCTGGGACTCTCAAAGCAGAGACAGCCCAATAGCAGCAAGTTTGCTGGTGCCCAGATCTTGACTGCTAACATTTTCTCCAGCAAAAGGGACCAAAGTTTCAAGAGAAATCTCAGAGTCTAGGGCTAAGACCAACAAAATGTAACACGAACTTGGAGCATCTTAAAAAGTGCCAAGTAGCAAGGAAAGACTCAAAAAACAGAAGAGTAGGGACTTGTCAAAGGGACACAGGAAGCAATAGGAAAAAGACTTCAATAGCTAAAGTTGGAAATGACAATCAACAAAATAGCACCATATGTAAAATAAGCAAGCACTAGTCCATAATCATATAAATATATAATAGAGTAAATAAAAGGAGGAGACATGCCTTTACAGGATTCAGTATGTATAGCTATTCTCTTATCCAAAAGTGAAGTTTAATTCTTTTCCCAACCTTGAACATGGATGGACCCAGTAAATGACTTCAGAAATACAAATACAAAAAGGAGAAATAACAATGTCACGAGGGATGGTCCCATCAGACACAATCGTAACAAAGAGATCACAGTTCCCACCACAGGGAATATTGCTAGCATGGGACCTCTGGTATGATGCGATGAGAAAGGCACTTTATCTTTGTGGTGTTCTTCTCCAAGACTCACAAACCCAGCTGATATAAGAGGAAAACATCCTAGAAGCCAAGCCGAGGGCTATCACACAAAATAGCTAACTCTTCAAAAATGACACACTCATAAAAACAAGGAAAGACCAAGACCCTGGTATAAAGCAGAGGAGAATAGGGAGATACGATAAAAATGCAATGTGGTAAGCTAGGTGGGATCCCAAAACAGAAAATGTATTCCTGGAAAAGCAGGTGAAATCTAAGCCATGTCTGGGAGCTTCGATCATTGGAACATCCTGATATTAATCTCTAAGTTTCCACCAACAAGTGACAGCTATGGAACTTCCATTAGAAAAATCTGGATGGCGAGTCGATGGATCTCTCTGTACCCTCTGCAACTTTTCCGTAAATAGAAAATTATTCCAAAACAAAGGTTTATTTTTAAAAATGGCAACCTCTCATGAAATTGGTTCTATTAAAATCTTCACAGGAGAAACAGAAGGCTGTCCTCATGAAACTGCTCAACTGGACAATGGATGCTGAACTGTGACTTTCTGCCCCCGGCCCTGAATGAGAATGTGATTCTGCGTAGGAGGTGATAATATGGTTGGTTCTCCTCTTTCCCTTATCCCCAGGAGCATCTGCCTCCGAAATGGCACTGGCCACCTCTCACCCTTCAGAGAAGAGATGACCTGGAACGGCCACAGACGTCTCATAGCGACTGGTGGCTGGCTGAGGCTGCACCCGCCTGACGGGTCACAGCACAGGGCTCTCACAGCCCGAGGGGTGGCTGAGCCAGCTGCTCCGTAGATTAGTGAGTCCTTTCTGTTCAAGCCAGCTGAGCAGCCCTGGCCAGCTGGACATTTTAAATACACCAAGGATTTTTTTAAAGTTAGTTGTAGATGTACTTAAATGTATGCCACCCTTCCCAAGGGGCAGAATCAAATGCTTATCCAATTTGCCAACTGACAATTTAGCCAGCTCGCTGTCTGCATCTCAAAACCAACTGAAATAGACACGTGGCTCATCCTGAGCAACGCTAGATACACACGTCAGCAGCCTCTGCCTTCGCTGGTGTGCTCTTCCATTTTATTTTTTAACGTCTTAGGAGAAGCATTCACTTTCAAATGATGCCAGTTGCTCACGCAACTTTGAATTACACCCTCTGGAAATGTCACTAATAGCACACCAGCTCCAAGGACGAATTTGCATCAAGCTTTAAAGTGTGGCCAGCACTCATCCCTGTAACTCATTACTACACGTCAGCTAATTTCCTCCACGACTCCCTTCAATACCTTTCCTTCCTCACAGCCCCTCCCCCATTCTCCACTGAAAAGACCTCAGCTACGCAGGCAGCATCATTTGATCGCATGAGCTCTGTTTAAATTCTGCAGATAAAAACCAGTCCTCCACAAGGAATGGAAACGTAGTGTACCACAAACATACAAAAATGAACAAACAAAAACAGCAAGTGGATCAAAAAGTGGGTGGGCAAGGAAGAAGAAGAGGGAAAGGGAATAAAAAAGGACTCAAGGTGTGTTAAATATACGCACCGAGTTTCCACATGAAATGTACACATTTTGTACTGCACATGTGTACTAATAAAATTAAGAAAAAAACAGTCTCTTAGAGGACAAAGTCCAATTTCAAGAGTGTGTAGTGGAAGAGATCTCAAGAGCTGCTGCCTAACAGGACAAGTTGTATAAAATGCCCTCAGAGAATATGTACCTGCCATATCCCTCCTGATGTCACTTGACCACCTGGACATCTGAGTGTCGCCCCCAGTCATGACTCTGTCTTCCACTCCCCTGCCCTCAACAATGCCATGAATTCACCATTGTTTGATTAACCTTTGGCCCAGACTGACCCAATGTCCCCATGCCCTGTGCTCACCCACCAGACCCTTGGCTTGGATTTATTGATGTATCCTCAGAAGTACATATAAGGTGATGCTCAGCCCTGGTGTTTGTGTGGATTTGCTTTTGTTTTACACAAAATAAATTCTGTTTACTTACCATGATGCTGTGTGCCTTAAGATTTATTTAATATAAAACAGCCTTTTCCTCAGCTGGCATTAACCTGATTTAAAACAAGCTCATGCCCTGGGCAGATGAGGCTATCATCTCTCAAGCCTGGGATGAAGAGGGAGAACTGAGAGATGGGTGGAGACTGGCCAGGAGTACCATGGCAAGAAGAGAGAGCACAGTCTTGCCCTCAACTCCCCAGGTGATAAGAACCTGATGTCACAGCAGAGGTCCTGGTAGTGACATCCATCTCACAGCAATCTGGGCAGAATCACCATAAAAGGCAGTGATCTAATTACCAATTGTTGGAGGTATCAGTGAGGGAGTGGAGTGGGACAAGGGTAGCTGTCCTGGACTGGCAACAGACACCCAGGAAGGTAGCTGTCACTGAGGAGGTACAGCCCTAGACAAAGGTCAGCACACAGCTACTAGGAACCCTCGCTTTCCTGGCAGGCTGTGCAGCATCACGCATTTTTATGATTCTGAGTTGACATAAGTCATTGCACTTGCCATCTTTCTCTCATGATTATACTCCATGGATACTGAGGAATTTTAGCCTGAGAGCTCATATCCCTTCAGTAAGGATTACTGTGTCTAATGATGTGTAAAAGTAAAGGCCTAGAGTCCAAGCCCTAGACTATAAAGTTAAAAAAGAGAGAAGATAAAGCCCCAAGCACTCAAGACTGACTGCTGCTTCTCCATCAAGCAAATCCTCTGGTCGTACATTCACTTTAAAACTCCATACAACCGGCAGTACTGGGAGGAAGAACTTCCTTAGACTTTAAGCCACCAACCATGAGTGCAAAGAGGAAGAGGGGGTGATGAGACTGCCCAGCTCACAATAACTACATCATGGGACCAGCCTATATGCCCACATGGTACATAGGCACCACAGAGTACCAAGCCATAAAGAATAAATTTGAATCATCTAGGAAATTGGCTGGATGTTGAGAGCATAATAAGCAAACTAACTCACACACAGAAGGTTAAATAACCCATGGCTCCTCTGTGAGACCCAAAATATAAGTGATTTAAAGAGCAAAATAATAGAGACATGGTGGGAAACAGGAAGGTAGACTGTGGAGATGGAAAGGAGATCTGGGGAAAGAGGGAGAGGGGAGAGCTTTGAGTAGGAAGTGGGGGGTTAAAAGGACCATGATGCAATATGGATGTGAATAAATTCCCAAAGATGAATGTAATCACTTTGTATCACAAACATACACCAATAAAACATTTAATAACAAAGACAGTCAGATCTTCTCCATCCCCTCACCCTAGCAGGATATTTATATTGCCTTGGTAATTCCCCACCATCATCAAGAGTGGCTATGGATGCTATGAACAGGTGACTGTCAGTTATAGGTAGGTGATGGCTGCCCCAGAATGTACTGGAGGAGGCAAGAGAGAACTCAGAAGCTTCACTGCCACCTCTGACTGGCATCTGTCCCACCACTTGGCCAACACCCACTCCTCCAACCACTGCACCACTAACACAACCACAGTGCTTCTGTTTGTTCTTACCTACCCTTCCCTGTTGCGCTCGCCCCCCCGCCCCCCCCCCAGTTTCACCAAAGTTGTGCTCCTTCGGGGTTTGCCCTACTATTATGTAAATTCAAGTTTTGCTTCAGGGAAGTTTCCTTGAACTTCAGCTTCTGATATTTGCTCTAGGCAGTCATTTCCCATTTATTCCTTGGGGAAATGCAACTGTGCATATATATGTTGGGCTTCCTTGGCCAGTCCACAATCCATCATTTTCTCTCTGATGTGATCTAACTCTTTCTTCATTTCAACTTAATGTTGTTTATCTTTCTCATTTCTGCTCCATATGTCTTTTATTGTGTTTTCAGTAGGATCTATTTTCCCATGTGTTTGGAATTTCTTCTTTATTTCTGTAATGGTTTGTATGGTCCCCACCCCCATCCACATAAATACTTTCTGTCCTGAGTTTTGACAGTAGATATTAAATTTTTTCCTTTCTTTGAAGAATTGTGGTTAAAATCTGGTCACACTTTTCATAAGCTCTACAATAATATTTTTCTGCCTCCTGCCAATTTTGTCCTACTTTCCCCCTGGTAATACCTTGTGCTCGTTTTGTTTTTGTTTTTGTTTTTGTTTTTTTTAATTTATTCATTGCTCATCCCTGGGATGAACTTCATGTTAGGCAGGGCTAAGACCGTGCTTCTGCCTTGACATAATCCTTTCTGTTCTGAAGTTCATAATGAGCTTTTATAAGCTTAACTTCTCAGCAAGTGGACAAAAGGAGCTGTAAAGTGTCTCAGAATGCAAGGTTTTTAGCTATCATCAAAAATAAAATTGGCATTTCTCTACACTCGTGGTGCTATCTAGTTGCTTTCCAGGAAGGAAGTGGGTAGGGACTGATTTTAGGCTGTTGTTTGTAAACCAAAAGTTTCCCTAACTTCTCTGAATGTCAGTCTCCTCTGTAAAGTAGGGAGGTCGTAAGCAGGTTGATGTGTGCAAAGGGCTTACACAGCGGCACATCACTCATAGCTACTAGATGCTTACTATTGCAAATATTTCAGGGGAGTTACAGTGACAAGGCTGAATTCAAGACAAACTGGAATCTCAGAGGCAGGGACCAGAGGGAAGAAAACACAAGTCTAGGCCTGGCTGAGGAGCACTTCCCACCGCAAATGTCAGATACTTACCTTCCCAGACTTGCACCTTGGACATGCACATGGGATCACAATGGATAACAACCACAATTTAGTATTGGAGGCCAGTGGCAGGACACAGCTGGCACTGCTCAGAGTTCAGTTTACTGACAGGTAGTAGTGGCAATGGCAGCCACTGTGTCAGTTCTAGATGCAGCCCAAATACCTAGTCTAGGGTCACCATCCAGTATCCTGCCAGTGGTGTTGGCTGTACAAGCTGTGGGAACACACCCACCAAAATACGGGTCTGAAGTATGATTTGGGACATGAGTATGTAGCCTATAAACCAACCCAACTTCCCTTCTGGGTGCTTATACTCCTACTTAGTTTTATTCTTTAATGGTCCTTTCTAATGACAAAAGTTTCCTCTCCTCATAATGATAAATAGGAGGAGGTTTCCAATCCAAATTCATTTGCCTTGTGATGTTTTTAAGTAATAAACAAAATTGTATACATTAATGGTGCACAGCATGATATTTGGATAAACGTATATATAATGGAATAGGTAAGTCAGCTAATACATCCCTTACCCCACTTATTTAGTGAGAACACTCTAAACTCCTCTCTGCAATTTTCAAGTACACATATATTGTTTGTAACCATAGTCACTCTTGTATAATACATTTCTTGAATTTATTCTACCTGAAATTTTGTATCGTTCAATCAGCATCTCCTCAGTTTCACCCCTCTCCCTCAGTTTTCTGTAACTACCAATCTACTCTCTGCTTCTAGGAAGTCAACTTTTTTATCTTCTCTATGTCAGATTGTGAGATATTTGTCTTTCTGTGCATAATCCATATCCTTTCAAGATAGTCCTTTCTCCTTAAATCATCCAAACTCAGTTTCTAAATCTTGTAAATAAGGAACCTATTACAAAGTAGATTCATTTATAAGGGAAATAAACAGGCTAACTGTGCTTTCAGTATGCACCAAATTTTGTGCTAAGCATTTTACTTGTATTGTCTTAGTCTTTCCAACAACCTTATGAGATACATACTACAGTGTGTATTTTAGATGGGACATAATTTTTTTTCTCCTGTGTGCGAACCCAAACTATACAATCTCCATCTTAGGTTGCAGGGCCTGTAGGGCTGAGTTTGGGTCATAAAATAATGGAGAAATAAATCTACCCCTATTCTAGGTTTGACATCTAAAATCCAGCTGATGCCCCTTCACTTCTCTTTCCCCTAAAAGCAGAGTCCTTGAAGACATGGAACCATATAGATGGAGTCTGGGTTTTTAAGGTGTCACACTAAACAAAGTTATCAGAAGAGCCCGCTAACAAGGAATTCTTGTGTTAGGTTATTGTATGAGTAAGGACTGCGCATTACTGTGTCAAGTCACAGAGATTAGGTGGCTGTTTGTCACAGTGGTCAGACTTCCTTTCCCGATGCACATACCTTGTATCCAAGCAATAGCTCCCTTTTCTTAACCTTAGGTCACCTTTCCCTGAAAAGCAAAGTTCAGCAAAAATTTAAAGACTGAAGAGAAGTTTTCCCTCAAAGAATACAAAAATATTAAAATGTACCACCATCTTATAGTAAATATAATTTTGCATAAAAACTATACAAATGTGATAGAATTTAGAGTTGAAGTTATACTACAATATTCAGTCATCAGAATGGTTATTATAAGTTTTGTAGGTTTCTCTTACTTTGTAGTCAATAATTTTCCAAAGTTTCAAGCGTTCTTTAGATCCTGTAAAAGTTCTTGATCCATCAATCCTGTGCCCATGGTGTCTCATAGGTACAACAGCCCTGAAAGGACTGTTAGGGCACTTAGAAGCTAACATAGTGATCATACTATATGAAATGACGAAGAAGAGGCACCTAAGTTCTGTCTCTGTGTGATACCACAATCATTCCTAATTCAATCGCTGTGCTCCAGAAAAAATGCCAGAAGTCTAACTATTTCCCAGATGCTTAATGAAAGTCTCAAACCAAACGTGGCACACCTACCAACTCACTCGGCTAACAAGTGCTGCCTGCTGTCATCTGAGCAGAAACTCTTTTACCTGAGAGGAAATGTTCTGCCTCTGTTTTGTTCTTTTATGCTTCCTTCAGCATAAAAGTATCCCATTATGGTACTGGAGATAGGGTGAAACTGAGGATCAGAATTCCCATGGGGAGTGTGATGTTGGTGTATTGGGTCACCCAAGTTGTTAGCCACTGAAAACCACTGAGCACAGAGGAGATAATCTGCCTCCTAACCAAGATCATCTCCATTGACTTCAAGTCTCCTGCACCATCCCAATTTTGGAAAAACCAGGGGGAAACACTCACAAGTAGGAAAAGCCACACTTGTAGATTCTCTGCATGCCCTAATTTTCTAAGACCTCTACCCATTTCCAGGTGTGCCAGTTCATCAACTGAATCAACCTCAGTAAGAAACACCCAACTAAACAGGCTCCGCATAGTTCTGGATATGGAAGACCCAGCCTAGGGAGGATTATTACCAGAATGGTAAAAGGGAAACGAAGGAGGAAGATTTGCTTTTGTTTCTTCCAAGGAGCTCCAGTTTTCACCTTCGCCTTGGACGTTATCTCCTGGCTTCTAACACGGACCCTTCAACTTCCTGATATGGACCCACAGGGGACACTATACTGAGGCCTTTGACTGGATCCTTCAGATCCCCAGTGTACATTCAGACCTTTTGCACTCTTCCACACCTGACTCTGTAGGTGACTACTGTAAGCCAATCTTGTAAATTCTTATATATTTGTATATCCTATATTAAATCTATTTCTCTAGTAAGCACTGACTGATATATTCAGAGCCCGAGATGCTGAATGAACCTGAAGTTACTCAGTGGCTAGAAGAACATGGACTTCAAGAAAATGTACCAGGTTTGCAAGCAAGGAGTTCTCTACACAGGGCCCAGTAGTACAGAGACCTTCAGAAGAAGAGGGGAAAAGACCAGTCTTCCTCTGGGGACCAAAGGCAGTCATTGCAAAGAGCAGCAACCTATCTTGGTACAGTAGCTGGGACACAGGCTGCAGAGTCAGCCAATATGGGGGGAGAGGATCAGAATCTGGCAGTTACACCCGATCAATCTTGGAACCAGCAAAGTGCAGTTCCTACCGGGCACCCTATCTTCCGTTCCACTATATTCTGCCATGTGCTTGGCAAGACATACCAAGCAGTCGAAGTGGTTACTGGATGAGAGATCAAACCGAAGAGAATTTTACATTCTCTAAGCCTGTCCCTTTCCATGGTTTTAGAAATCTTGTTTTTCTATTGTAGGCAGGTGTCTATGTCAGAAGAAAAGTGATGGGGAAAAAAAAAGAGGCAGCCAGGGACAGGGACAAGACTACAAATCTTGATCTACACAAATGGAAAGTCAAATTATGGCTTTTCTACTCGCTGCCTATGGCAATGACTTTGGCCATTGTGCTCAGCACACCCCCCCCCGCCCCGTAGCATCGTTCGGACCATTATCAGGCCCTTTCTACATGTGAGAAACTAAGGTTTGACAAACACTAGATACTCTATTAGTATTACGCACTTCATCTTCCACCCATAATATCTTAGTAGAGTACCTTTTGTTAATAGCAAATTTTCTTAACAGAAATAATAGAGTTCATATACTGTTGCTGATTTATCAACAGTGACAATATAATGTAGTCCACAGAATGAGCTTTTATATCAGACAGATTGGTCTAGATCCCAGTCCTATGATTTACTAGCTCTGTGGCTTTTAAGAAGATACCTAACCTCTTTACGCTTCCATGATCTTCACTGGTAAGATGGAGGAGATAAAATGAAATAATGTACATAGTACACTTATTAAAGTTTATATACAAGTCAATACTTATCACCATTATTTGTTGAGATTTTTCTCTACTTCTCTCCATTCTTATTTTCTTCTGGGTCTAAACAACAAGTTCACAACAAAAGACTATGAAAGAAGTTGTGGAGGAAATTCTAATGTGTTGGGGACTGAGGTAATGGAGTCTCCATGCCAAACCTGAAGGCTTTCCCTGCCTCGTGGCATATACTGTCTCTGCCCTGGAAAAGAAAGTCTTTCTCAAACTGAGCTCCTTACTCACGAGCACTAGGAGGTGCTTCTGGGAAAGTCTGACACATACTGACCTCTTCAGGGTTTCCACTATAGAAATTCTCAGGCATGGTCATGTAGTCCATTTGGGTTGTCAATACAAAAATACCATGGACTGGGTGATTTATAAACACAGACATTTATTTCTGACAGTTTTGGAGCCCAGGAAGTCCAAGATCGAGACACCAGCAGACGGATGTTAGTGCGAGCCCCATTCTTGGTTCATAGACAGTCATCTTTTCACTGTATCCTCACATGGGGGAAATTCAGGGAGTTTTCTAGGCCCTCTTGCAGTTTCTCCAGCGAAACAGGCCAAGCGAATGTACAGAAAGATAGCTATGTAAGAGGGGATTTGTTATGGGAATTATGATTTGTTATGGTTTGTGTCTAGGTCCCCTCCACCAAGGCTCCTGCAGTCATGGAGGCCACTGAATCTATCATTTGTGATTGGTTTGTTGCTTAGTGCTGGGTTTAGTGCTGGGATTATTGGTGGGAGTGCCACACCCGTCCAGGGGTGGAGACTGCGTACTATATAAGGGAGGGAAGAAGGCCTGTTTTCTCTCTTTTGCCCCTCTTTTGCCCTGTTTGCTCTTGTCACTTGCAACTGCCTTGAGCGGTTGCCCCTCAGCCACACCATACTGCCTCTGAGCCAGCTGGGTATAAACTGAAGCCTCCAAACTGTAAGAAATAAACCTTCCCTTCTTTCATGTTGGATGTCAGGTATTTTGTCTCAACAATGAGAGAAAAGTAACCAAGACATGATTATATGATTATTATTGATAAAACTGTTGTATGATTATGGTGGCTGAGGAGTCCCCTTTTCCATAAGCTAAGGAAAGTGGAAAAGAGTGATAGGACTCAGTCTCAGCACAAAGAACTGGGAACCAGGAGAGGTGATGGCGAATCTCAATTCACAGCCAAATGCCTAAGAACCTGATGTCTGAGGACAAGAATAAATAGATATCTAGCTCCAAAAGAGAAAGCAAATTCACTTTTCCTCTGACTTTTTGTTCCACTCACACCTTCTTTCAACAGACTAGATTATCCCACCTGCATTGGTAAGCTCAAACTCTCCTCAGTCCACTGATTCAAATGGCTTTTTCTTCTAGAAATACTCTCATGGACACACCTCAAAATAATGTTTCACCAGATATCTGATATCCCTTTCCCAATGAAACTGACACCTAATATTAAAATCATAGACATTAATCCCATTCATGAGAGCTCTTCCTTCATGACCTAATCACTTCCCAGAGGCCTCATCCCTAAACACCCTCACGCTGGGGAGTAGTTATCAACAAATAAATTTGGAAGGACTCAAATATTCCATCTATAGCAGAGGCTTATATACTAATAATCATTCAGATGACTCAAAATATAGGATATAGTTTGCCAAATCTCTTTTCCCAAAGGACTTTTTTTTAAAACTAAAAAACTACTTGAAAACATTTTACAGGGAATGTAGTATTCATTAGGACATAGGATAAGAAATACTGTAACATGTTAGTGTATGTTTTGGGTTTGTTCTACTCCCTTGACTTAACACATATTCTAGGTAAATTCAGTTCCCTTTCAACTCAGTAAAATGACTGTACCACTAGTGCCATAATCCTGGCCCATCATCTCTCTCACCAACTATCCCCACAGACTTCACACAGATATGGCTTATAACCCTCAGATTTTCTATAAATGCTTCATAAAAACAATTTATGAAGGGGTACATGCAGATGGTCTAACTCATATGGTGAGAGAGAAATTACTGCATGTCTGATTACTCTCTACTTAACATCTTCTGTCTTGCCTTTGTTCCTTATATAATGTATATTTGTTGAAGAAAAACAAAACAATACAAATTAACAAAAAGTATGAAAAACAGAACATAAAACTATACAAAAATATAATCCAAACCCCAACAGATACATTAGATACTAAAAAAATTTTCAATAATACAGAGATAAAGCAGGAACTATAAAAGACAGGAACAAAACAAGAAAGAGTAAATCTTAAACAAATATTAAATAGTAAACTAAATATAAACTTAGTGATCATTGCCTTAAATGAAAATGCCCCCAGCACACATATTAAGACAAATTATTGAACGGAAAAGGAAAAACAAACAAACAAACCTACTTGTAATATAAAGACACAGCTAGGGTACTCATGAAAAACACAATCAAGATCTATGCAAACAAAACCTGGATTAATTATATTAGTGCTGACAAAGTAGACATCAGAGCAAGAAAACATAGCCAGAGATAAAGAGAGAAATTAAAAGTTCAACTAAAGTAGAAGATACAACAATCCTAAGTAAGTATGCACCTAAAATCGAACTTCAATAAAGAATCAAAAACTAGTAAGCTGAAAGGAAAAAATAGACAAACTCATTGTACCAGTTAATTGTAATTGCCAGCTTGACAGAATTAGGAGACTTCTAGAAAGGTGACCGTATCACAGGGGTGCTATACTCATCAGTGGATTAATATATGGATGTTCATAGCTGAATGTGTTGTTAGGAGCTGGGCCCCAGCTGGAAAAAGTAGATCACTAGAGGCATGACTTTGAAGGCTATCTCTCTTCACGATTCATCTCCCTGTGCTCTGCTTCTTTGTGGCCATGAAGAGTGGCAGCTCTGTTCCACCATCTCTTCCCACCATGATGTTTCCGCCTTGAAGCCAGGCAACCATGGACTGAGACATGAGCCAAAATTAAACCTTTCCTCCCTTAAATTGTGGGTGTTTTGTCCCAGTGAATGGCAAGCTAATATACCCACGAATATAGCTAGAGACTTCAACACCTCTCTCAGTGAGCAATAGAACAAGTAGGAAGAATACAGTCAAGGATATAGAACTGAACAACACTATCAACCAGCTGGATGTAAATGATGTTTATAAAGAATCTACCCA
This sequence comes from Cuniculus paca, assembly GCA_004365215.1. Classification (NCBI taxonomy): domain Eukaryota; kingdom Metazoa; phylum Chordata; class Mammalia; order Rodentia; family Cuniculidae; genus Cuniculus; species Cuniculus paca. The sequence goes on from RJWT010021889.1 coordinate 15,690, forward strand.
CCTGCAATAGAATAGTCTTTCCAAGTACACGCAGGAGGTTTGCCCAGATAAGACTGTATACTGACATCCTAAAACAAACTACAACAAACTAAGAACAACTGAAATCTTACAAAGTATATTCTCAAATCGTTATGGAAGTAAACAAAACATCAAAAACAAAATGGTATGTGAAAAATCTCCAATACACAAATTAAACCACACACTATTAAATAATCTGTGATCAAAGAGGAAGTCTCCAAGAAAAATTTTAAAAATACTCTGAGCTAAATGAAAATATATTAAAATTTGTGGAATACAAGTAAAACAATAGTTGGAGAATATTTTGTGGGGCTAAATATTTATTTTAGGAAGAAGGATTAGATTACTAATAATGCTTTCACCTTAAGAAAAAAGAACAAATTAAGAAAACAAGCAGAAAGGGAAATGATAATAAAGATAGAAGCAGAAATCAAAAAAGTAGAAAAAAGAAGAAAATTAAATGAAAATCTACATTTTGAAGCGATTTATAAAATTTAATAAACTAGGCACACTGACAAAATAGAGAAGATACAAATATTCAATATAAGGTATGAAAGTGTGTTATCAATACAGACATCACAGACAGTGAAATGATAGCAAGGGAATATTATAAATAGTTATATGCACTTGGCTTTCAGAGCACTAATGAAATAGGCCATTCCTTAAAATCACAAACTTACCAACATCAACCAAGGGAAGAAAAATATAATCTGAATAGTCCTATAGGTATTAATAAATTAAATTCATAGTTAAAAATACTAAAAAACAAAATTCCAAATGATCTCAGTGGTAAATTACACTAAACCCTTAAGGAAGCATTAACATATATTCTATATAATCTAATACAGAAAGTGGCAGGTAAAGAAATGATCCCTAACTCATTTTACTACAGCCCATTACTCTGATACTGAAGCCAGAGAGACATAGTACACAATATACAGCTATAGGCTAACAGAGATGCAAGAATCCTCTGCAAAATTTAGTGAACTGAATCCAGCAATATATTAAAGGCAAAATACATCACAATCATGAATACTAAGTTTGTTCTAAGATGTAACTCTCATTTTAAATTTCAAAATTAAATTGTGCAATTCACTGTATTAACAGACTGAAGAAGCAAAGCACATGATCATTCTTCGGTAATCAAGAGACAAATAAAAACCATTGAAAAAATTCTATATTCATGATTAAAATTCTCAGTGAGTAGGAACAGAAGAAAATGTCCTTAACCTTATAAAAGGCACCTATAAAAATATAACTGGCATCACACCACGTGGTGAGAGACTGAATGCTTTCCCGCCATGACTCGGGAGGGCGTTGACTCACACTTTACCTGTTCAAAGGCAAGGTGGAAGTCCTAGCCAATGTTAGAAGACAAGAAAAAGAAAAGACAAAGTTCATAAAGAAGAAATAAAGTGTCCCTAGTTGCAAATCATAAAACTATGTGTAAAAACTTTAAGGAAACTATTTAAAAAATGGTCTGAATTAATAAATAAGTCCAGCAGGTTTGCAGAAACCAAGACACTTACAAATAGCAATTGCATTTCTGTGTACTAGAAAGGAAAAGTAGAAGCAGAAATTTAAAATTCCAATAAAATAAGCATAACAAATATTCAGCAAAATTGTAATAGTTCAAAAATGAAACTTTTAGTTATAAATTAACAACACGCAGACTCTATTCTGAAAACTACAAAATGCTGATGAA
>RJWT010021890.1:0-17418 GCA_004365215.1 Cuniculus paca
CAGGAGCATCTGAATGGAAGTGCCAACTCGTTTTCAGAAAACTTTCTCCAAGGTGAGCACTAGGGGTTGTATTAGCAGTTTTGTATCAATGGAACAAAATGCAGTATCTGACTATCACAATTTAAAAGAGAAAATGTTTATTTTGTCTTTTGGCTTCAGAGAGTTCAGTTCATGGTTAGCTGGTTTCAAGGCAGAAGCATCATGACAGAAGGGTGTTATAGAAGAAAGTACTCAACTCATGCTGGTCGGGAAGCAAAAGGAAGAATCAGAGGTAGAGCAAGGGACAAGAGGCCAGATATCTTCCCCAAGGTTATGTCCCATGACCCACCCAGACACATCCAGAAGTGTGCTTTACTGATCTAGGCATCATTGAAGCCAATTATGGTGATACTCAAGAATAACCATCATAGAGATCATCTGTATTTGGTATTCCTCCAACATTTGGACCTTTCTGAAGCCTTGTGGGCCTTTCTGAAGTCTTGTGATCTCAGGTCAGGATCTCAGGGTGGGGTACCCTTGGTCTGGAGTCACCTGTTTTACTCTAACTCTCTTTATTTGCTTGAACTCTTAAAGGGTAGCTTACTACCTCTATGCCTCAGTTTCTGCATGTATAAAATAGTAATAGTCAAGCAACCTACTACAGGGTTGACATGACTTTCAAGTGAGGTAATATATGTAGAAACACACTTCAATTGAAAAACCAATGGAGACATGGCCTCAGAAGGTATAGGGGATCCAGGCCAGCCATTCACTAACTCAGTGATCTTTAGCAAGATGCTAAAACTTCCTGAAGCTTTATTTTCTCATCTGTGAAATGCAATTAATAATAATACCTATATAAAAGCACTGTTTTGAAAAATCTAATGGAGGAGTTCACATGCAACATTTAATGTCTTGCATGTGGAATATAACTTAAGTGTGAGCTATGGTTATTATGTGAAAATGCAAAGACTGAGTAAGTGAAATTTTTATATATTTGATTTACTCTTTTTTTAAAAAAATAGATGTTGCCAGGCCTGGTGGCACAGACCTATAATTCCAGCACTCTTGGAAGCTGCAATAGGAAGAGTGCAAGTTCAAGCCTAGCCTGGGCAACTTTGTGCCTTAGCAAAACCCTGTCTCAAAATTAAAGAATGAACTAAGGATGTAGTTCATTGTGAGGACTCTAGGATTAATTCCTAGCAACAGGACAAATAAAATTGAAATACAGTGCATTATATTTGTTATAGTTTGTGTCTAGGTGGCACCCCAAGCCTCATGTAGTCATGGAGGTGGTTGAGTCTAGTGTTTATGATTGGTTTATTGTCTAGCACTGGGACTGGTGGTGTGAGTGCTACACCCACCCAGGGGTGGAGCCGGCATACTATATAAGGGAGGGAAGAAGGTGTGCTTCCCCTCTTTGCCCTGTTCACTCTTATTGCTTGTGGCTTCCATGAATGGCTGCCCCTCAGCCATGCCACCCTGCCTTGAAACCAGCTGAGTATGGACTGAAACCTCCAAAAACTGTAAAAAATAAACCTTTCCTTCCTTCATGTTGGGCATCAGGTATTTTGTCTCAATGAGAGAAAAGTAACCAAGACAATGTTCATCACAGATAACTCAAAAAATAATGAAAAACATAAAGACCACAATAAAATAATTGACCTATAATCATATCACTCAGTGATAACCACCGTGAATACATTGAAGTATTTGCTGCAGTTTCTCCCTTTTACCCTCCCTCCTCCATCTTTTATTCTTCTCCTTTATTCTCTTTTTCTTTTTCCTCTCCTCTACCTCTCCATCTCATTCTTTTCCTCTATATAGTCTTTTAAACAGGTGGACTTAGAAAAATTTAGATTAGGAAGAAATAACTTGAAAAGATTTGGCTTAGAGAGCTTGATATTTGCATTGATATAAAGAAAGAGCATTTATAATGAAGGTGGTGAATAAAAAGGCAATATAGTAAATAAAATTTGAAAGAGAAGTTAGACACATAAAAATACTTCAAGATTGCCAGAAAGGTTCTTGTCTGGAGAGAATTCCAGGAAGAAGGACTGGGGAATCCCCACCAAACAAAGGACGCATGAGGTTGTGGGAATGGGAAGAACAATGACCATGGCATGAAGGTGCTCTGGGCAATAGAGAACATAGTGACAAAGGCAAGTACTTGATGGAATAAAAAGGGAGAAATGAGAGAAAGGAATAATAATGCAAACTGCGTTCATCATGTTTTCAAAAAATTCATATATGATTAATTGTACATTGAATTTCCATAAGAAGTTGTTTGGCAACAGAGAACAGGAATTGTAAACAAATATGTATATTATGTAAATATGTTTATAATAAGACACCTGTGAGTGTCAGATGATGCCATAGGTCTGAGAACATTAAGAACCACAAGATGTTATAGCAACATGGCCCAACATTAGGCTAAAAGCATCTTATTGGTATTGTTTGCTAATTATTTCTGAAGGTGATTCATGATGGATGGCAATAAAAGTTTGGGGGAATGTATTTTTGATTGACCCCAAAATTATTTTGCTGCAAAATTCAAATGCTGTGAGCATAATGTGGAGTTTATACTCCTCAGGAGAACTGTATAGATTTTCATATCCCATTTACATCAATAGCAAGATAATTTATCTTGATTACAGGGAGTAGTGAAGGAAGTAATTGTCATGTGCTGCTTATTACAGTGCTTCCAAATAAATTAAAAACTCCAAAGATAGAGAGGTTTTAAAACCAGTCATAGGGCATGCATAATGGCGTTTGTTTCAATAATCAATAGTAAATGATCCATGAATTAGAGATGGTTTCTTAGAGTGATCATGATGGTTTTTATTCCCTTCCTTTCCAGCTCATTAACAATCAGCTTTTAAAAACACGTTTGAACCTGGGTGGCACTTTCCTAAGAAAGAACTGTGTCTGTGTGTCTGAACCCCAAGTGCTGAGTATCGTTCTCAGGGTCCCACATTGAGCTTCTTGCAGCCTCAGAGGTTGCACGGCTGTGGTCTCTGTTCCAGATCCAGTCCTCTGTGTAAATACACTTTTCGTAGTGTTTTAAAAACATCTGAATTCATGACCAACATTTTAAAATCAGGACATGTCACATGAAAAAACAGACATCTGGTTTGTCTTTAAAATCAGGAAAACTGCCCATTCTGGGTCTGCCTTTAGCCATGGTAGAGTCTGCTAAAGCTGAGTAAGCTGAGTGTGACTGACTGTTCTTCTTCTAAGTAGAGATGGATTTTTCCCTACTAGCTGCTCTGTGCAATTTTTCTGTCTTCTTGGACTCTGTAGGCATTTGAATTTGGGAGCATTACTACATTTCCAGTCAGCTTTCCCCTTTGTTAGCTTCTATCCCTCAGTCCTCCTGTTGTGGGCTGAATTATATTCTCCAAAATTCCCGTGTTGAAATTCTAACCTTCAGATTGTGACTTTATTTGAAGGCAAGCTCTTTAAAGAGGTAACTAAGGTACTGTGAGGTTATATGCGTGGGCTCTAATCCAAAATGACTGGTGTCCACTTAACAAGAGCAGATGAAGCTAGGCATGGTGGCATGTGCTTGTAATTTCACCTCTAGGAGGTTGAGGCAAGAAAATGGTGAGTTTGAGTCAGCCCAGGTAACTTGCTGACTTAGTGTCTCAAAATAAAAAAGGGTCATTGATGCAGTTCAGTTAAAAGTCCCTAGGTTCAATCTCCAAAACAAACAAATGAGGAGATAGGGACAGAGACACACAGAAGGTAGATAACATGAAGACAGGGAGACCATCTAGGAGTGAAGTAGTGACCCTCTAGGAAAAGTCAACCTTGTCTGTACCTTGGTCTCAGACCTCTAAACTCCAGAACTACAAAAAAAATAAATTTTTATAGTTTAAGCCACCCAACTTCTGGTGTTTTTTTCATGACAGCCTTAGCAAACTAATACATTCATCCATCACTGTACTCAGCAAAATGAATGCTCCTAGCTGAGCATGGTGGCAAACATTTGTAAACCTAGCCACTTGGGAGGCTGAGGCAAGAGGATTGCAGGTTCAAGGTCAACTTGGGCAACCCAGCGAGACACTATATTTAGCAGATTTTCATGTCCCAGAGCAGAGGTATCTTTATTTAGCAGGGATCTTTGTTGCCCCCTCTCACAACCTCTGCCTGATTCAAAAGTAAAAAAAGGGGGCTTTGAGAGTGTAACTCAGTGGTAGAGTTATTGTCTAACATGGAAAGGACCTAGGTTCAACCAAAAAAAAAAAAGGAAAGAAAGGAAAAGAAAGTTTTCATCCTCCACTTTCTACAAATTGTTAGAACAAGCTATCATCACTGTTCTTGTCATCCTTATATTGCCATCAGTACCTAAGCTATGTTTAATCTTTTGGTCTTCCACAAGCATTTTGACATATTTTGTTCACATATTCATGGAACCTGCCTGTAGGGATACTGGTAGGCTCATGTCTATTTCATCAGATGTGGAAATTGGTTAACTGCAGGACACATTCCCGAACATCTGCCTCTTACATCATGGCAGCTTCCTTTAACCCTGCCTTCTCTCTGGCTTCTCATTTGGTGGAGAGAAGATGCCAGAGCCAGTTTTGAATAGCTGTAAGAGATTGTTCCAGGGAACATGGTCAGGGGTTTCCATCCTTGACATTAACTCACTTAAAAATTCGGGTTCCACATTCTGAGAGGTGAGGAGACACTTATGAATGAAAAAAAGTATTTCTCAAGTCTTCAGTCAGTTGGCCGTGGTGCTTAGCTCTTTGGAAATTTGTTTCTGGAATGTGTCTGAGGGAAGACGTTGTGAGTGGTGTTCGCAGATGTCAGTTGGCAACCCCTGGTGGAATGGAATGGTCCCCAGTTCTGGTCCCTAGACCTTCACTGGGTCTTGACCCAGGATGAAGCCAGAGGCCTATGTGGACAGCTGATGAGGGCAGCTTGTGTGTGGTCCTTTCCACTCAACCACACCTGATTACTATGGTTTTGGTTCCCCATGGGTACCCTGTCTCATTCAACCTGTGAGCAGTGGAAAGAGATGATGCAGAGAACCGGGATGATGTCCCATATGTTTTGACCTAGCTCATATTTAGCAGTGCCTGGCCACCTTTCACACCTGCCGAACTTTATCTCAGCCCCACTCAAACTCCAGTCGCGACTGAAGTAAACACTTCTATTGCTTCTACCTGCTTCACATGGGCAGCACTTCATTTCAGACATGTATTTTTTTTCTGAAGGCTTTGGAGAGTGAGGGGTTCTACCATAAGGGCTGCTGGCAGAGTTCCCCAGTGATCCTGCATGGTTACTCCTTGCTCCCCACTATTCCTTGCTCTCCATTTTCAGAGCCTCTTCTCTGTGGGCTCCTATCCAAACCTCTATCTCATTTTTTTGAGCAAGGCTCTGCCTGGCCGAAGACCCATCCATACAGTCACATGAAGACAGGACCACCCTTCTCAGTTGCCAAGAATAGGAAGATATTTCTGTTCTTTCATTTTGTTTCTCCTTTCCCATCTTGGGGAAGGAGAGAAAGTAATTTAGAAATTTGCTTTGATATGCGACATGAATTGTGCCACTTTATTCCTTTTCCTCCACCCTTAGGAATGTTTAAAAATTTAGTGGTACTTGTGTTAAAGTTCACTCAGTTTCACTTGGCCTCAGTTGAGATAAACCAAATGCTTGCTCTTTACCAGCTTCATACTCAAGCAAGTTATAATTAAGTAAACTGGAAATTACTGGATAATCCGTGATGCTAACAATACTGGCCTGTGCAAAATGTTTAGGAAGCAGAGAAGGAAGGAAGGTGGGACCTGGGGAAACATCAGCTTCATCCTGGGAATCCACCTGCTGTCTTTCTGGCTCCATCTCCAACAGCTTTGACAGTAATTTGTGCTACCGCAGTCTCCTCCTCCCACTGTCACTGTCTTTTCTGGATGCAGCAAAGCTGTGAGTCTTGCTGTGTGCTCAGCAGCTGCTTTGGACTCCATTTCTTTTCTGCCCCTCCCCTGATACAGGGTGCCATTCCCTGGGGCTGGTGCTTGGAAGCTAAGTGGAGCAGGGAGAAATGCTCATTTTCACTGTTTTGGATGAAGATGTTTCCCATCCTTTGGGAGGTTAACTACTTTTGGATCTAGTTTCTGCTTTTCTGCTTGGGAAATAGCTTTTTTTGCAGCCAAGGCAGGACGTCTGCTCAATGAAGAGGAGTATCTTAGCTACTTTTCTCGTTGCTGAGACAAAATACCCAACACCCAAAGTTAAAGGAGGAAAGATTTTTGTAGTTCATAGTTTGTAAATGTTTCAGTTTATAGTTGACTGACTCCAAGGCAGAGGGGCATGGCAGAGGGGAATCATGGAGGAGAAAAAGTTCATGACAGGCAGAAGGCAGTAAGATAGCAAAGTAGTAAAGTAGTGAAGCAGCAAGCAGCAACAGCAGCCCACTTTCTGTCCCTTATATTATATCCAGTTACTTGCCCTTATGGGTTGCACTCACACCCAGGATGGGGCATCCTTAATCGTGACATTGCACTATTAATCCCAGCATCACATACCCTAGATACTGCCACCTCTGAAAAGCCCCACTTATGACTGCGTGAGGCTTTAGGGAAACATCTAAATACAAGCCAACAAAGAAGATTCCCCCCAACTCTGGAGCAGGAGACAAAGAGAGGGCCTTTGAGCTCCATCTTGGAGGCCTTGGCTATATGGAAAAATCCTCTTGTCTATGCCTTGGGCTGGTGCCCAAGACTGGAAGTAGCACTGTGCTAAGTGTATTTTGTATCTCTGGATGTGGACCCTCTATTCTCTGATCCTGTTTTCTCATCAAAATATGGCAGAGTGAAGTTTGTTTTTTTAACCTTTTAATGTGTGTGTGTGTGTTTGTGTGTTTGTGTGTAGTACCAGGTATGGAACCCAGGGCCTTTTCATGCTAAGCAAGCTCTCTACCACTGATCTGTATCCTCATCCAAAGAGGAAGCTTAACCCTAACCTTCCCTGTTGATACTTTAATAAACCTTATCTCTCACAAACTAAGTCTAGGTATTCTCTTCAGTCTCTTGGCAACCTACAACACTGCCCCAGCTCACCTGGGCTGTGGATGAGACACCTATTTAGTTCTTAATGTTCTGAGGAGGTGCAAAGTCAAAGATTATGGAGCAAATGTAGAAGAATTAATGTGGAAGTGAAATGAGAAGGACTAAAGTTGAGAGAAAATAGAGGGAAAAAGGAAAGACAGAGAAGAAAATTTAAAAACAGTGACAGTGGGAGATGAAAATGAATAGGAAAAAACCAGGGGAGAGAAAAAGTAAGAATAAATAAATGACCCACGGAGACAGATGACATAAATAGGTGAATGACAGGGATGGATAACTCTCCTGTCTGAATTCTGTCATGGCTGCCAGTCTCCATGGAGATGGGATGCAGAGAGGGAGCTGAGATGGTTGCCCTTCCTGCAGGAAAGCAGCCCAGGCTGAAGCTAAATCAGAAGCTGGCTGGGGGGCCTTCTACACTCAGCCGACCTCTGGCTTTTGCAGGGTCAGGTCTGCTTTTTTTTGTCTTCCCAGAGCTCTGAAACTCTCATTTTCATAGTTCAGCCCTTTCGGACCCTAACCTACCATTCCCTCTGGATTTTAAACTGCTCTAGTGAGCTTTAGTTAGCTCAAAGGTCCTTAGCTTTGTTGTGCCATAGATGCCTTTGAGCAAAGCCAGTGGATCCCTTCTCTAATGTTTTCAACTGCATGAAATACAATACACAGAATTAACAAAGAAAATAACCTGCATTGAAATATAAGCAACATATTAAAGTGTAGTACAACAACAGATATCTTTGCTATTAATACATTAGAGCTGTGGGTCTCATAATTTCAAAACAGTGATTAGTATAAATGATACAGTTCTGCAGCAACTGTGCTGTAATGTACAAACATCTGTGGTTTATATGGATGACAAAGTCACAAGTGCTACTAATACTATTAAGGAAATGTTGCATTTTAGTTAAAGGTTAGTGAACACAAAAATAATTTCACCATCCGTGTTCATAGATTCATTGAATTCCGATGATGGACCCCAGTGGGAGGCCTTGTACCACACACTAAACGCCTTCCTTGGTCAAGCCTTCCTGCCTTCCCACTCATCTCCTGCCACTCTTTCATTTGTCAACTCTTTCATTTGTCAAGTTCCCTGGGTGTTTAGCAGTGCCTCTTTGAGTGTATCCTGTGCTTCCCAAGTCATGGTTGTCATACCTGTTGTCTTTGCTGCCTGCAATGTTCTCTCAGCCCTTTGTCATATTTCTTACCCTTCACATCTCAGTCTACTTCTTCAGAACAGTCTTTTCTGGTGCATGTCCCTGGATAGATGTGATTTTTTTCCATTTATCTTGCTGGAGAACTTAATGCTTCTTTTGGTGCTACTTAGTATTACAATTTTAACTGATTACCAAAAGCATAAACCCACAAATAGCCACTTATGAAGACTTAAGGCCCATGAGGATAGAGACCAGATGTGATCCGCTCTTTGTAAAAACCCAGCCCTGTCATTATCAATTACCTAGTAAAGACCAGTTAATGCTTGTGGAGTGGATGAATAGACAAATAAAAAGTTGGGGCAATACCTAATCTCTCATTGTACTTTCAATGCTTGGTCCCATCCCTTGCACATGGTAGGTGCTGATGTAGTCATAACCAAATCAATTAAAAACTTGCTGCCTGGATAGAAGGTTGAAAGGTATGGGTGAGCTCTCACAGATGACCAAGACCCTGCCTAGGCTGCAAACCTTGCTAAGACTCTGCTCAGCTCTTGGACTGCCTTCTGAGGTCCAGCTTTTTGATTCACTTGACATTCCTTTATTTTCAATCCTGTCTCTTTTCTTGTTTGTGATTTAAACGTGGCTGACTTTGGGGATGGGTTTTAAGCACTCTTCTGTTGCTGTGGACCTTGGGGATGTCTGACCATGAGTCACCTCTTGTTGGATCTGTTGTCTTGAGGAGCTGGGGTTGGAGCAGAATGTATGACTTAATCTTCTGATCTGAAGATAGAAGCAGGAATATCTGTGTGCATTCTTGGATCTCAGTGCAAGATTCATCTCTCTTCTGACAACCTACTCATAGTTTATTTCTGAGTTTGATTTGCAGGTAATTGTGTCTTTGACACCTCCTTGCTTCTGTTCTGGGGCTGAGCCATATAGCTCTGTAGATGATGAGACAGAGAGACTGGATGGGTGGTGGTAGGGTATCCTGAGAACTAAAGAGAGTGCAAATACTTACTAATAGTAACAATAATAATAATAAATTAAAAATCATGTGACTGTGAAAGCCTAGTCCTCTTCCTGTGTGAATAGGGGTGTGTCTTGCTTCTTTTTAGCAGCAAACACCTGATTAAATCCTTACCTTTCCCTGTCAAGAAAAAGTCATGCCAGTGAAATTAAGGCAAGAATCTAATATTCATGAAGTGCTGATTACTCACAAATAGAATAGTATCTTAAAGTATATAGTGTCAGAATTGCAAAGACTTTTGATAAATATGCATGTTTATAGGCCCAAACAGAAGTGGAATGAAGTCTAGTTGCTGAATAATTCCACATGACGATGTGAAATAGAGCCTTCATCATTGGGTGCAGGGTTTGGGTGAGTTTTGATTATCTATTATAATCACACATGGCATGCAACATTGCTGATAGCCAGCAGTCATCCTTGCTTTACTTTGGATTGGCTTTCTGGCAAATTGGTGAGGGCTCACTTTGGAAGAGCTATACTTAAAAGCATGAAAAATTCTAAAATTATTATTTTGCTTTTTGTAGTTCAAGTTTGAACCACTTTTCATAGGTACTAATTAAGGTATTCAGAGTACCTGCTAAGAGCTGATTAGGTACCTGTGGGGATTAAAAAGTTTTTTTCAAAAATGGCAAATACACTAGATACTGTTAAATAAAATATAGCAAATTAGAAATTGGCTATCACTCATCATAGGCTTGCATGTAGTTTTCCTCCTTATTCAAGGTCCTTTGGAGGAAGCACCAGGAAAATACATTTGAAAAAAATCCTCCTTTTCCCAATATTTTCCCTTATAAAGCCAAAGGCATTCTGCCAAAAATATTTCCATTAATTAAGAATACATCTTGTATGGCTGAAGGAGAATTTAATCCACCAGCTCTGGGTTAATTTCTCCTTCAGATATTGGTGTGTAATGTTTTTGAAAGTAACGATCTTAAATGCTTTTCTTTAAGTGCTTTTTGGCCAGAGGCAGGAGTTAGGCAGCTTCCACTGTGGGACCAGCAAATAGATCTGAGGACTGGAGTGTCTTAGATTCTTTCACTCTTGCTGCAAAGGAACATATTGACTTTGCAGAGAATGAGAGAGAGGAGGACTCCAAGCTCTCTATAGAAGCATGAAGTGGTCTATGGATGTTCCAGTGCACTTCCTTCTCATGACCTTTTAACTGGACTTTTTGACTACAGTGTTTATCTTTCCTTTCAATGAATCCTACACAGAGCTACTAGACTTTTTATTAAGTGAATCTTTTACCATGTATTTTTTTTTTTTGCTTTAAATAAAACCCTTTCAGGAGCATAATCTGAAGTCTCCAGGGTTCTTTTTCCTCCTCCTCCTCCTCCTCCTCCTCCTCCTCCTCCTCCTCCTCTTCCTTCTCCTCCTCCTCCTCTTCTTCCTCTTCCTCTTCTTCTTCAGATGGTGTTTTTGCCAAGCCTTCTGCTTCCTGTGTAGATTCTTCACCCTCAGTGGCTTTGCTTGTATCTTCCACTATTCAGAAGTGGAGAGCTGTGATCATTAAGGGTAATATTTCAATTTGACTTGAGAAAGAACCACCTAGTATTTAGAAAGGTTGTGGTTGTGTTTGTGGATTATTGACATATGGGTCAGCAAATTGGTGGGAAAGACCTACCCTAGATGGGAATGGCACCAGCCAATATGCTTGTAGCCTGTGTTCCTGTTTTTTAGAGGAACTCCTGTCTTCACCATTGCCTTTGGATTTTGGTCTCTCTGTTTTCTACTTTGGGGAACCAAAGTTAGAATGGATTACTTATATTCTGAGTAGTAAATTATGAAAATGTGACAAAGTAAAGGGGTTTGGGCTAGAGTAGGTAACTTTAGAGAAGTGGTTAGGAAGACAAGGGTTAGTCTAACAAGGTTTGCTTATACAGATTTCTTTAGGCATCTTGCTATCCTTGTTGATAAGAACGATATTTTCCTTCATAGAGGTACAGAGAAGATGTCTTTCACATGGGAATTTCCTCTCCTACTTTTAAAACACCTAAAGCTGGTCAGAGTGATCTTGCACCTGATGGTTTTCATGTGCCTTTAACTCAAAATAGTCAATAAGATAGAGTGGCACATTTTGGAATGGCATATTCTGAAGGTCTTGAGCAGGAAATCCATTTCTTCTTAATTTTAGTGTCCTCCAATCAGAGATCCCTGGAAACACACCTTTGATTGATTAGTTGGTTTTATTACTTAATTCAGTGAGGCAAAATACTCACCTTGGGAAATAGGGAGGTTTCAGTAAGAGGCTATAAACTTCTTAGGGTTTTGGCTTGAATTAGGTATTTTGAGGAGAGTCTAAGGAAGTAAAACTTTTTTTTTGCTTTAAAGAGATAAAACAAAACAAAACAAAACAAAACACAGTAGATCAGAACAGAACAATGCAAGCAATACAGGACTTCAAAATAAGACAATAGGAAGTCAATAGTGGCTACCATAGTGTCTCTTGTTTTCATCAAAATAGTTGTTCATACCTTCACACACAATAAATTGAAACAAAACAAAATAGTATAAAACCAATCAAAACAAAAGAATGAAAGCATTATGGGCCTTCAAAACCAAACAATAGGAAGTAAAAATTTTGAATTGAATGCCTCCAAGAAGCAGGAACAAATTTATGATTGGTTATCTTCAATCTTATTTAATTTGTCCTTGTTTTAATGAAGAGAGAGGTCTATGTGGGCTACAGGGTGACTTTGCCATTTGTCTGGGACCTTATCTGATATTACTGTTCTGCGAAATTCGTATGTTTAACATAAGAACAACATGGTCTACCTGTGAGGGCCAGACACGTTCTCATATGTCAGGGGCTCACACTTTATTTTGGCATCTTCCATTTCATGGTTTATTCAACTGTGCCATAGATTTTTGTTCACCAATTCTATGTGCCATCTGAGGTCAGGGCTCAGCCTGATCTGTGTCTATCCCTTGTAGAGTGAAAGAAGCCCTTTCCCTTTAAAAGCAGAGCTGAGCATCACATCAGAAAATAGAGGAGACACTTAGAACTGTAGAAGTGAGACCCTCACTTCTCAGAATTGTATGTAGCCACTAGAGGTGGCACTGAAGGGAAATTAAAAATTTTAAGTAAAAGCCCATGAAGAAAGTCCACCAAGAATGCCTGCCAAAACCAAACAGACATGTCTGGACAAGTCTGATAACAGAACATTCCTTCCTTTGTGTAACTCATGCTTGTTTAATTGATATCCTTGCAATGTAATTTAAGATATTCCTTTGTGTAACCCATGCTTGTTTAGCTGATGACATTACAATGTAACTTGAGATGTTTAGACTTCCTTGGAAACCTACGATGTCTCCCTACTCTCCAATCATAATGTGCTGAGTCTGTTTTTGTACATCCCTCTTGCTCTGCTCTTAAAAGTCCCAAAACCCTGCCTGGTAGGGCTCTGACTCTTTGGGAAAGATCCCGGTCAGGCCACCAGTATAATAAACTGCCTCCTAAACCTCCTCGGTGCTGTTCCCTCCTGTGTTCTATTTCCTGTAATAGCACAACCAGCTAACATTTCCCCTCAGCATCCTGATATGAATGGAGTTGTTGCCAATCAACTGCTAGTTCTTTTGCTTGATTCAGACAGAAATCATGAATCTGCTAAGTGCAGCTCTGCTGGTGGCCCTGATGTTACCAGTCAACACTAGTTGATGTCATTGGTTCACACTGCCATCTGTTGGTCTCTGCTGCTACTGGGCATCACTGTTTGACACTGTATCGCTGGTCAACTCTGCCAGTTGATCTTCACTGGCTGCTGGTCTCTGGCACTCTTCAAAGCCAACTCCCTCCTGTTTGTTACTCTTTATTTTAAAGCTACTGCCCTTTCCACAGTAATTAGGAGAAGAATCCCAAGTAGATTTACAGGACTTTCTGAGCCCACATACTGGAGAAACAAATCAGGAACACATTTATGGAACTACTGGAGCTGAGACTTTATTTGAAAGGGACCGGTACAACAGCACAGAGAGGTCCAAGACTAACTGGAGACATGTGAAGTGCTACTTATAAAACAACTATAGGCTTATGATTGCTCCAAATGTAATTGGTTAAAATTCAGGCCTGCTGATTGGTTCAAGCAGGTGTGGGGAGGCATCCAGAACAGCCCAGCTGTTGTGGCAGAAGGTAAGCTGTTTGATTGACAGCTGTTGCATCTCCACAAAAAAATGCCAAGCTGAAACTGAGAAATCTTTAGGAGGGCTACCTGTGTTCATTACAGCTTATTGTGTTTTTGGGAAGGGGGAATATTAATTAATAGGCCCAGACCCTGCCCTACCTGATTTTGATACAAAATACTGCTCTTTTCAAAGAGGAAGGGGTATCTGGAATGATGAGGGGAAAGAAGAGGCATCAAGGGTGTCAGGGAAGCTGTACCTCCTGTCAGAGTGCCCTGGAGGACAGTGGCCACTAAGTAACTGGAGACAACACCCAGGCAAGTTGTTCCAGTACAGAGAGGGGTGGGGAGTTGGGGTTAAGCTAAGGGAAATGAGGGGGAAGGAGAGATAGCCATTGGCCAGACCACAGCCTCCTTTGGCAGACAGAGGAAAAAGGGGAGAGTCAGGAGCTTGTGGTCTGTCTCTGAGTGATGGTTATCCTCCCTTTGCCCCTCCTGGTCCACCTTCTGCTCTTTGCTTTGCTCGGCCCACAGAAGTTAACCTATTTGGATTTCTGCAATGAGCTCTCCAGCCCTCTGCCTTCAGGTTGGTTTTGGCTAATGGTGAACAGCAGTAGAAAGACCGAAGGTAGAGGACATGAAACTAGTGAACTGTGCCATGGCTTCTCTTTCTTGGGCCACATTTGGCAGTAGCTGCATCCCGCGGTAAGGCTCCTCTGATAGCTTTCTCTCCAGGTTCCAGTAAACCCCTTCTTTCCCCTTGCCTTAAACCCTGCAGACCTCCGACTAACAGTCTTTGCTAAATTCCCCCTGAGACTCTCCTGTACTTCAAGCAATCTATTTCTATTACGTTTTTAGCATATATCAATATGGTTTGATACATTCGCTCAGGAAGCAGGAGCCACTGGCTCAGGTCACACAGCTCAGAATCAGTGTGACTAGGACCCACGTCTCCTAGTTCCTAGTTTCACGACCTTTGTTTGACCTTCTGATGAGACTGAAGCTAGTTTATCCGTCAATCAGCTCCATTGGCTTCTTGTAGTCTAGGTTGGTGTTTTTCAAAACATGGAGTCATGAAATTGATTTAGAATGTCATGACCCAGCATTAAAAGAAAATAGAATAGAAACTATTAGAGTGCATCCCACACATTAAAGGTAAGCACTGTTTTATTAAGCTTTGTCTTCAGTTGTGTGTGTGTGTGTGTGTGTGTGTGCATTATTTGTGGAGTTGCAAAGTAAACTCACTTTGTTTCTTTTTTACTCTCTTCCTTTTTAAAATACTGGAAATTGAACCCAGGTCATTCACACACATATTACATCTTCAGCCCTTCTTTTCAAAATTTTAAGAAAAGGTCTCATTAAATTGTCCCGGTGGAACTTGAACTTTCAATTCTCCTGCCTCAGCCCCCTGCAGTGCTGGGATTACAAGCATGTGTCACCGTCCCGGTTTACAACACCCCAGTGTTTACAGTAACATTGCAAAATGTTATTTCTTGCTATGGATCACGGTGAGGAGAGTCTGAAACCTGTTCCATAGACAGCAAGAAGGCCCACTTGAAACCTAAGTTGGTGATGCATTACCAGGCCCCTGAAATAGCATTCACCGTGACTTTTTAAAGGTGAATGTGTCCTGAACATCTGGGATTAGAGAACTTTTTTAATCTAAACAGTACACTGGGGCTCTTCTGTTTAAGGTCTGTGTTTTGGGAAATGCTGCCTCAGGGAGAGGTGGATTGGAGAGGAAAGCCAGAGCCTGACTTTGCATGACAGTGTTCTGATGGAGGCCGACTAGGAAGGCAGCAGACTGCCAAGGAGTGACTGGAGCAGGAGGAGAGTCCACTGCCTGGGGGATCCCAGCCATGCAGTTAAGTTCGATATGCGCAGAGGCTTACGGACTGTCAGAAGCTCACGTACCCCTGAGGGTTGTAATCATCCGGGTTTCTCCAGCACTGAGACAGTACCTGGGTACTCAGATCTACGGATTAGACAAATGGCCAAGGAAGCAGGAGACTGTTAAAGATAGCGGGCTTTGGAATCAGAACCAGGTACTAGTTTGTAAATTTGGAATATGTTATTTCTCTCTGAGAACAGTTGCTTCACAGCAAAATTCAGATGATAGTATTTTTTTCCTAGCGGTGTTGTGGATATTAAATGAAGTAATATATAACTTCCAAGCAAGGTGACCAATAATTAATGGCTTAGCAATATCATTTTTCTTCCTTTTCTTAACTTCTTTTCTTGCTTAAACTTCTTTTATAGTTTAATCACATATTTATCATCTATTATTTGCTTGCATGCCTACAGGGATAAGGAGATCACTACTTTGCATATCAACTCTGTCTAGTCCTTGTCTTTTTGTAGTCTGCATTTATTGTTACCAGTTTTATTTATCCAGGCTTTTGTTAGTGCTGTTTAAGGAGAATAAATATTGGGAAAAGGTGAAGAATAGTGGGGAGTGAAAGGTTTTTGAAAATTTGTTTCCCAGATTCTTGCCTTCATATCAGCCTGAACTGATGGAATCGGCTTGTGTTTCTTCCTGCCTATTTCCCAGGCTGCCTGCATTCCTGAGTGATAATATTCAGCATGAAGCTGACACCATCTTAACACAAACTCCTCATTGGAACTTTGCAAGCATTACATGGTCCATTTGTGGTAATAATGTGAAATTTATCTTTCTCAGAAATGTGGGCCTTTCATGAGGACAATAGTTAACAGTGACAATCTTTATGTCCATTTATTTTTTCCTGAGAGAATAGGAAAAATCATTAAATGTTTAGTGAGTATTAAGGGGGCATCAGACCTTCAAAAGAATTTGAGGCAATAAAGTCAGTAATTTATGGGAATGACTGAATGACTGAATGAATGCAGAGGAAGGAAGAGATGTTAGGTTGGACAAATAGGCCGAGTGCCCCTGCTACTCCTGAACTCTTTCACCTCCAACCACTCATTCTTTAGTGATTCTCTGGACTCATGGTTAAGATCAAGCCTAGAGCCTTCCACAGTGGGGCTACAGTCAGGGAAAGACCCTGAGGCCCGGCATATTTGCTGCTAACTCCAGAGATAGTCTGCAGATGTAACCCTGGCCCAGGGTCGGGGACTCAGGTTCTCTGTAGAAATGGCAAAGGTGTGTCTAGCTGCAAAGTTCCATTGTTCATCTCTGTGCAGCATGCTCAAGACTCTTGCAAAATTTCTTCCCTCATATGAAACCCCCTGTTAGACTTCGTCATTCTCTAAGGTGCAAACTCTGGTGTTAGGTATTGATTTCATTCTGAGGCTGATGAGAAGCAATGGCTGAGTATTTGTTAAAGGACTGATCCAGCGAACAAATGAGTGAGCAGGAAGGAAACATGTCTCCAAGATCCAGGTTGGGAATGTGCATCTTTCCATAGTTTCCACGATGACAACCCTAGTTTGTGCTGTTTTCTGGAGGGCTGCATCACTGACGTTGGTTAGCACAGCCCCTCTCAGAATACATAGGGTGAACTGAGCAGTACGTTGTGCAAAGGCTGCCTTCCATGCACCTAAGCAGACAACAGGAACATTATCCCTGTAATGAAATGATCCAGGGATTCCAGAAAGACCTGTGGGAAAATGTTTGGTTTCTGCTGAGCAGAGGCAACTTCTTTTTGATCCTACCAAAGCTTTTCCTTCACATATGAGTCAGTAGATAAGCTAGTGGTAGCCTACACTGTGTGTATTGGTTACTTTTCTCTTATTGCTGAAGCAAAATACCTGATTCCCCAAATTAGGGAAGGAAAGGTTTATTTAGCTCATGTTCTGGTCCATAATCAGCTGGCTCCAAGGCAGGGTGGTGTGGCAGAGGGTCAACAGTTCATGGCAGTGGCAGATACCAAAAGCAACAAGAGCAAAAGGTGCAAAAGGAAGCAGCAAGCCTCTTTCCCTCCCTTATGTTGTAAGCAGGCTACCCACCCCAGGGTGGGTGCAGCACTCACACTGCCTATCCCAGTATCGGACTATGAATCAATCACAAACTCTAGAAGCCTGCCTCCAAAAAGCATGCCTCCTTGACTGCATGAGGCTTTGGGGGCACATCAAGTCACAAACCATAA
>RJWT010021891.1:0-17414 GCA_004365215.1 Cuniculus paca
GACAGAAGATACCATCTGGAGCAACCTGCATTCCATGTCTGTTGGCCTGAACTGCATCTGGAAGATGTTGCTTTGAAATAAACGGCAAAACTGACATGGAGGTGGGTAAGACCCTTTCAGAACCATCCTGCCAAGCCTCAGGGAAGAGCCAGCTTTACTGTGACCCAAGGACATGAGGACTTTTTGAAACAGGAGCAAAAATTTACAGCCAGAGAACAGCCTGAGAGGAAAATGAAGTGGAAGGTGATAAAAAAGGCCATGAATAACATGAGAATTGCAAGAAATCGGAAAGCATTTAAATATCCACTTGGTGGGAAGGCAAGACTGGCACGGCCGATGATCCAGTGGTGCTAAGGATCCTTTGGAGGAATTTTTCAAGGACATAGAGGAAAAGGAGAAAGAAATGAGAGGAATGGGAATGACAGATGTGTGAAAACTGATTTTAAAACTCTAATGAAAAAATTATCAATTTCCCAGAAGAATTGAACAGCACAAAAGCAACAAGCCAATGAAAAAAAGAAATAGGTCTTTAGAAAAATCATGTTGAATGACAAGAGATTTTCAAACAGACTTATCTTGGCAAAATATTTTATTGAAATACTAAATCAGTCAAGGAACTGATAGAATGGTAGGAAGGAAGGAAAGTCAAACTGACCCTGTCTTCTCTGCCATAGAAAGTTCCAGAAAACACTGGAATACCTCCTGCATAGTTGAGAGAAAGGATAGGGATCCCAAGGAGTGACCCAAGATTTTGAAAACACAAACAAATGTGTGTTTTCATACAACACTCTTAACTATACCTGATTTGAGAATACATAGGGCTAATAACCAACTTCAGAAAAACATCACCTGAAATTTATGCCACATGAACAGGTCACACTATAAAATGATTTGCGGGTTTTCACCTTAATTTATGGAGTCTCCAAACTCCAGAATAGGACCTATGACAGTTTCCCTCCCTACCCCTGCTCTCTGCTCACTTCCTGGAACCAGGAATGTGGTCTTCAGGTCCCATTCTGCACATTTCAGTTTACATGGGCTTTTCCAACCATCTGAAATGATTACGGCCGCTTCCCTGTTCCATTCTAATTACAAAGGGTAGATTACTTACACTCCTGACTCTATATGAGAATAAATGAAAAGCCCTTTAATTCTCCTTCCTATAAACACAGCAGCGTCATATAAAAGACATCCTCACTGCCAAACAAGTAAGGTCTGGTTTTTGTTTCTTTATTACTTAATAACTTTTGTTTTTTCTAAATTCAGAGGTCAGGCATGCTCAATACTAAAAAATACAGAAAAACAGCAAAGGGAAAAAATAAAAAGCACACATAATCACGAAACCCCAAAAAGGCACTGTTAAATTTCACATTGTTTGTGCCGTACTTCTCCTGCCTACAATTCCTATTCATGGTATTTAAGTAGACAGTTTGTAAATCCTTTGTTCTCCTATCCAAAATTCTTCAACATCATTTCAAGTGCATTCCATCCTATGAATAAATGACTCATAATTAGTTTAATGAGACCCTGATCATTGGACAATTATTTTGGCACGATAGGAATTATATTACACATTATACATTAACATGGTGCAATGCAGTAATTAAAAATTTAGCTTGGGAAGTAAAATTTCCAGAGATCAAATCCCTGTCCCACCATTTATTAGCCACATAAAGCTGAGCAAATTAGTCAATCTGTGCCCGTTTCCTCCTCAGCATAATGAGGCTTGTAACAGTACTTCCCTGACAGAGCTGTGCAGATTAGAAGAACTCATACGTGTCAGTTTAGAATGTTCCCTGCAAACTGGCGAACAGTCTATACTGAGCTGTGTTTCTAGTTCTTTGGTACAGATGGGGTAGGCATCCTTCGACCTGTATGCTTCTTTTTCTTTTCTTTTTTTTTTTTCTTTTAATTAGCACTGGGGATTGAACCCAAGGCCTTTACACTAGCTACATCCCCTGCCTTTTTTTACCTTTTATTCTATTTTTTTATTTTGAGACAGGGTCTCACGAAGTTGGCCAGGCTGGGCTTGAGCTTGCGGTCCTCCTGCCTCTGCCTCCCAGAGTGCTAGGGATAATGGACAGTCCACCACACCCAGCTAATGAGTGTATTGATTTTTAAGATAAAATTCTTAGAAATGAAATTGCTGGGTCCAATGGTAATTAACATTTTTAAACTTGTGTGCATATTGTCTAATTTCACAACAAAAAAACTGTACATTTTTATAATCCCACCAGTAAAGAAAACGACAGTGCCCGATTTCACACAGCCTTGCCAACGCTAAGTTCTACATTTTTCTCTCCAGTTTTGC
Source organism: Cuniculus paca (assembly GCA_004365215.1). Lineage (NCBI taxonomy): Eukaryota > Metazoa > Chordata > Mammalia > Rodentia > Cuniculidae > Cuniculus > Cuniculus paca. The sequence goes on from RJWT010021891.1 coordinate 2,312, forward strand.
TAAGACAGTGAAAAGTGATGTTTCATTGCTTTATTTTGAAATTCTACTGCCAAGAAAGCTGGTCATTATTTTGTGTAGGTATCCTATATTGTCCATTTTGACTTTTTTCCCCCTGGTATGCTTCAATTACTGCATTGCACTGCATTGATGTATAATGTGTAATATAATTCCTATCGTGCCAAAATAATTGTCCAATGATCAGGGCCTGATTAAATTAATTATGAGTCAATTATTCATGAGGTGGAATGCATTTGAAATAATGTCGAAGAGTTTTTGGTAGGAGAACAAGGGAACTGCAAACTGTGTACTTAAGTACTATGAATGTGAATGATAGGCGGGTAAAGTAAGGCACAAACAAAACCTCTTCACATTCTTTGCTCAGTTCTCTGTTAGGAGTGTTTTCCTACTGATTGCTAAAAACACTTCATGCATTAGAAATAAACATTTATAATATATATTCAAAATAGTTCTTAATCTCAGTTTGTCATCAAGCTTTCAGGTTTATAATGTTGTGATTTTTTAATGCTTTCAGTTTCATAACATAAACTCTACCAAATTTTGCCTTTATAAATTATAACTTTGGGGTTAGAACTGGAAAAGCATTTGCAAACCCAAGTCATTTATAAATTTCACCTACACTGCAATCTCCAGTCTTTCTTTGTGACTTTCTCATTTTATGTTTAACTCTGTAATCTAAGTCCAATTGATTTTGTCTTCAGCATGGGGAAAGAAATTAAAAATTTTCCTCCCAAATATTAACAAATTTTCCCAATCATATTTACTGTATCCTTTTTTCACTACTTTGGAAATCTTGCCAATTACTAACCATATAAATTCAAATATATCACAGGCTTCTCTCTTGTGTTTTATTGCTCTTCCTATTTTGATATGAGCATCACTCTTCATTATGGTTTTAAGGCAAATATTCACTTATCATCTTGCTTTTGTTTTCAATGACTTAATTGGCACTTGTCAGCAATTTATTCTTCAGATGAACTTCAGAATAATTTTGTCAAATTCCCGAAAAAGTCCAGTGGAAATTTTACTGTTGTTGTTATATGTGAAACACAGCAACTACAGTTCTATTTGTTTTGGATACTTCTTCAAAAACATAAATTATCCGTATGTTGGATCTTCCCTGTCTGCTTTCTGTACCTACAATCTTTCAGATAATTTTAGTTTCTTCATCCTGTCCTTCATGTTCTGAGGCTTTCTTCAAACTCATCTTCTTGATCACTAAACAGATTCTCTCCCCTTCACCGCTTCTAACTCTGCATGCAACTCTGCCACCACATGAGTGCCTTCCTTCATTTTTTTATAAAATGTTAAATTCTCTTCTAAATTTTGCTACATGTTTTTCACCACAGTCTGTTGCCTTATCGTATAAGAATGCGTTCCCTGTATTTTGCTCTCCTATTTTGGAGCCCATGACTTCTTCAGTCTCTTGAAAACTACAGCAGATGCTGATGAAAATTTGTTTTTGTTTTTGAAGAAAAATCTTTTCCAGAGAATGTGCCCTTTCTGTACTTCTTGTGGGATATGTTTATCTCCTTCATGTCACAGATTTGTTTACATGTCCCATATGGAAGGTTTTGTTGTTCCTACTTATTCAGCTTTTAACAAAAATCAATTTAGCCTTGGATGATAATTGTCCCACCTGGCCACCAGGCAGCAGAGACATCTGCATCACTGGAGTCATGTTGAATAACATAAACCCCTGTATTTTTATAAGAAATAATGATTAGTCATCTACCCAAATGCAGACACACTTGGCCATTAAGCCCCATTTTGTCTCATTGTTAAAAAACTGAAAACAGCTCAATATCTCTATCTAATGTCACTATACATGATAAAACACCAACTAGCAGACAATGCAGAAGAAAAAGACTAAGAAAGCCTTCAAAATGTTGGTAAAATCTGAACCTCAGGCTACGTATAGCAAAGACTGCCATGAGCTGGCCCCTCCCCTCTTTCTTCCTGTTACCCTCACCTGCATGACTATATTGCAACCACCCTGGCCCACTGGCTGTCCAACAGGCACAACCTCACTCCCACCTCTGAGTTCGAGTTGGGATACTCTTAATACTTTTTGTTTAAGTCTTCCTCCAAATATCCCCTCCCTGGACAACTCATGCCACTGCCCAACTCCCACATTACTCATATCATACCAGCTTCTTTCATCTTTTGGTGGCTCTTACGAGTAGTCACAGTACTCTGGTTTAGTGTTTTCTTGTCTCCCTCTACCAAAAATACTAACCTGGCAAGAAGGTCTTTCTCTGCCCTTTTAGCCTCATAACCTCAGAATCTGCAAGAATTTCTTAAAAACAGCACACATACAATAAATGTTCGCAGAGTGAATAATGCTGTAATATGTATGATAGGTGGGATACTCAGTGATTTTTTATTTTTTGCTTATTTTTCATATTTTACAACAAATAAAAAGTACTTTTTTTGCCTATGCAATTTTAAGTGTATTATCAGTTTTCAAAGATTTTAGTAGAAACCTTTTAAATAAAATCTTTGTGGAACTTCAGTCTATGTAAGAGATAAAAGTAGTGTTTTATTATCGACTTACTTTTGAGTTCAGATTGTAACATTTGCCTCTTACAAAAGAAACCAATAAAACAATGAGCTTTTTAAACAGAAATTTAAATTTTAAATTGAGGAATACGGATAGAAGTTTCCATTTAATAGAAGTCTCAGATGACATTCCTTTATTTTAATTTAGCTTATTTTAATTTTTAATGAGAAGAATCCTAATTCAGAAAGATAGATAGTTGCAAATGGTAACAAGTTTAATAAGTCATTTTGTTCTTATGGTATTCTTATATTAAATAGGGATTACAGGAGAAAAGTTATTTTTAAGCTTACACAATCACAAGTTATCCAAGCAACACAAATTTTCACACCAGTGGAGTCTATTAAATGTAACTTATCATGCATTTGGGTGTTTTTTTTTTATCATAACTCTAAACAGATTAGAATATGTTTAAATACTAAATGTGAGTAAAACACTTACCCAACCACCAAAGCAGGTCTGTGGAAGATTGTGGTGTTACAGAAGATATTTTGAAAACCCCAGAGATTTAACAATTGTGTTACGTTCACACGAAGAGTAAAAAGAGTTCAGAAAAATGCACCAATGTGCTAACAGTGGCATTGTCTAGGAGACCTTCAGACTTCTTTTTGCTTTTCTGAATTTTCCAGAGGCTCTTTTTATGGATGTGCATTAAATTGTAAAGGGAAAAAAAAAAACTATTAAAAAGTCAAAAAGGCATTCTAACATGGATGAACCTCATAAAGGTAGAACTAAACAAATCAGACACGAATAGACCACTGTGTTCCTTTTACATAAAATCTGAAACCACGACCAGGCGGTGCTGGAAGTAAAGACGGCATCTCCTCAGGGCCCTCGGGTCCTGTTCCCTTTCCTTCTTTCCCTCCTGCCTCTCCGCCTCGACGTTTTTAGTATATCACAGACATCTGCACCACAGTCCAGGTTAGAACATTTTGGCCCTCTTGAAAAGAAGCCTCACACCCTCTAGCAATTCCTCCCTTTCTCTCCTGTCCCTGAGCACTAACCTACCTCAGTCTCTACAGGTTGTCTCTTCCGGATACTTTATAGAAACGCAATCATAGGTAGCCTTTTTCTTTTTTCCCTTTTCCTAGTTCTGAGAAATGAACTCAGGGCCTTTGCACCAAATTACATCTCAACCTTTTTATACATATATTTATTTATGTATTTATTCTTTTTTAATTTTGAGGCAAGTTCTCACCAAGTCATGAAGTTGCCCAAAATAGTTTCAAATTTGCAACCCTCCTGCCTCAGCCACCTAGGTACTGGGATTACAGGCATGCCCTGCCATGCCCAGCAATATTTTTCCTGCTTTGCCCCACCCCTGGCCCAGCGAAACTCCCCTTCTGTGCATTCTGTCTCCAGGGAGTCTTGCTGCATGGGGAGAACGGATTATTCTGCGTTAAGACATTTTGTACTGTCGGAATAATCTTTCTGAAATGAAGATGCGATCGTTCTGCCTCTAATGAAATCTTCCCCAAGGCTCTCCAATGCCAACAAAATTAACTGCAGCTCCCCATGGCTTCAGTCTCCTCGCCCGGTCACCCCTCCAGGCCTCAGTCTTTGCCCTTCTCCATCCTTTCTCTCTGTGCTCCCGACAGGAAGCTATTCACATGCATAAAGCTGTTGCCCACACCCTTGTTTTTGCTGCAGCAGTTTGGATTCTTCGGCCTAAAATGCTCTTCCTTTCCCTTCCATCCCCTTTCACGGCACAGCTAAAGCACTGCTCCTGACTCCGAGGCATGGGCTGAGTGAGCAGTTACCTGTACCGTGCACAACACCATGTGGCCTTTTATCCTAGCACCCAGGGGAGGCCACATGTGCAAAAGGAGACAACAAATACCAGAATTTTAAAACTGTACTTTCAATAAAAACTGCAGGTTCAAAACTTAGACCCTGTCCAAAGGCTCCACACACCTGGGCAGGTCCCTTACCCCGCAAGCAGCCTCAGCCACTCCCCTTCTACCCGCAAGTCGGCCTCTTCCGCCCTTGAACGGACCAACCTCCCCCAGCCTGGAAAGTAAGCCTTTCCCTATGATGGTCACAGCTCCGTCACCTGTGATGGCTGCCACCTACCAAAGGGCCAGGACCAGCTCCCCGAGACACAGTGGCCACTTCGTCTGCAATTGGATCCCCTCTTTCCATACATTCCCACGTTCTACAGATTTCCCCAGCCAAATCCCCATAAGTGTACCGAGCCCCAGACTATGTAGCTCGCTCCCGTGAGAGCTGCACTTTATTTCTTTGAGTGTGTATTTTTCAGATCCTGTCTAATAAGCTTTATGCCTTTTTTTACTGTGATGAAGTCAGCAAACCAACAATCCATCCCGCAGGTGGGGTGAGTCGAAATTCCCCATCCCCACTTTGGGGACCCCTGTGGACTCTGTCCAGTGATAGGCCCATGAGAAGCACAATGATAAAAATAACAGAAATGACTTGATCCGTCCACAGCAAGAAGCTGAACTAGGTAACAGTCGTAGAATATAAAAAGCAGGGCTTGAGAGGTCAGGAACCTTCCATGGCAGCTGTCAGCATGACCTTCCGGGACTGTGCCTGCCCCTGAAGCCCATGCTTCTGCAAAGGGAGGTCTCTCTTTTCTAAGCTGCCGGCTGGAGAGGCAGTGGCCCTCGGTGAATCAGGCAGCCGGGGTCAGGCCCGGGTTTGGGTTAACATCCCCCACCTAGAGCTGGGCCGGCTTCCACACCTCCCAAACAGAAACATGATAGTGCTGTTAAGAGGATTCAGGAAGATAATGACAGAAAGCGCTTGGAACATTCTCTGGCCCGCATTAAAGGCACATTAAACTGCTTTATGTATAATTTAAGGCCAATTCATAATAGACGCTTGAACAAATAACCTTTTGTTAATGGTTCCCAGATATCTGATTGTTTTTGCACTTCAGAATTGTGTTTCTGTTTTTCTTAAATATCACAGAGGGGCTGAGCCTACCCAACTGGATGGCGCTCAGGAGCCCGAGGGCTCTGTCCCAGGCCTACTATTCCGGAATATCTGTGCCATCTGCAGTCACATGCTGGAGTTGATGTGCTACAGACGCATCTCACAGGAAGATGCTTCTAAAAAAGATAGCGTATTAACCAGCCAATACGTAAGGATGCAAAACACCTTAACACAAAACTGTCTGTGGATCACTCTCAGCATCGATAATATCCTTGAGAACTTCAGACTGGGAAGCCAAGACTATTAAATGCCCTGACTGTCCCAGCAGAGGAAGTCTCACCCTGGAGTCCTCGCGGGCTGCTGGCACTGCCTGGTGTCACATGCGTGTGACCAACCCTTGATGGATTTCTGCTCAGAATAAAAATCGCTCTCAGGAAGTAAAGATTGTTCCAGCGAAAGCCTTTCTACCATGAAGACGTGTTCTATCATGCCTTGTTATTAGGACTGTTAATGCATCGCACGTTCTAATTAAAAATAACCAGAACTTGCTAACGTGTTGTCCTTGACCTCCATTCCTAGCACGATACTGCGGATGGTCAGTCTTGCCACATGGACAGACCGCAGAGCAACCTTTGGAGATCAAGGCATTTTCCAGATCATTTGTTCTGCATCTTAGCCTGGGTCCCCTAAACAGCAAAGCCTCAGGCAAAAGCTTACGGGGCCAGAAGAGGCAAATTCTTAGAAGCAGAAAGTAGATTAGCAGCTGCCTGGGGCTGGGAGTGGGAACAAGAACTGACTGCAGATGGCCCGAGGGGTGCTTAGGGAGGGATGGGAATATTCTAAAATTGGGTTTTGGTGATGATTGCACAAGTCTGTGAACTTTATGGTATGTAAATTATACTCTAATAAATTACACCTCAATAAAGTTGTTTGTGCAAAAATAAAAGCTTATGAGGTAACATTTATTGGGGGCAAGAGAACCTAGGGAAGCCAGAGTGAAGGAGAAGGCAGTGAAGTAGAGGAAGGCAAGGAAGTAGGGAAAGGCTATGTGGCTGGCTCATCCTGTCTGCTCACCTGCCACCCTCAGAGACCCGCTCCATCCCACAACCTTGTCGCCAGGTAGGAGAGAGAAGAATGCACCCACCAGCTCCAGCACCCGGTACTGCTGGGCTGCAGAGGAGCCCGGAGAGGCTGCAGCATCTTCCTGCAGCTTAGAGTAACAGGGAGGTAAGAGATGAAGGGCCTGGGGTAAAGGCTCTGCTGAGAGGTTTATTCAGCAAGTCCAAGGTTATAAGGCAGCTGCCGGTGTGAGGCCATTGGTCTGGAGCAGCAGAGGATGTGGAGGAGACCTGAAGCCACAATGAGAGCAGACGCACCAGCCTTCCTAGACCCCCAGGGAGGGCGCAGATCTGGGCAGATGCATAAGTGGATTCCTAACCAGTATGCAAAGCCTCCACTGCGGAACCCTCACCTCCCCTCTGCAACACTAAAGTCAGGGGAGAGAAAGGATGATGAGGCCCCAGCCTGAATCGTTTTTGTCCCATAATATTTCAAAAGACCTGGAACCAAGGGATAACTCTTCAAGTAGCTACTGCTTTCACACAGCAGCCATGGGTGGACCCAGGCAGACTCACCCTGCCAGAAAGAACGTGAGGTCCTGGCCTGGGGCCCTGGGGCTTTCAGGACCCATACAGCATGAGCCATAGCCACATTTATCCCAGTAGCCCCCAGCCAATGACTAAGCACCACAAAGGACTAGGGACTGGGCATTTCTGCCCAACATGCGGTTTCTCTAATGGACCTCTTTGCTGTAGACCTGGCCCACTGGTCTGGCCAGGTTTTATTACCTCCTTCCTCCCCTCGGCTCACCTTATACACTTGACCTGAGCATCTGCTTCCAGAAAGACTCAAGCAATAAACCAAATCTTTTAAGGGTACACATTGGTTTCTTGTTGCTGCTGTACCAGATTGCTACAAACTTGAGATTGCTTACAACACACAAACATTACTGTCTCACAGTTCTGGAGCTCAGGAGTAGCAATGGGCCTCATGGATCTAAATCAAAGTATTGTCAGGGTTGAGTTTCTCCTGGAGACTCCAGAGTCTGTCTCCTTACCTTTCCTAGTTTCTAGAAGCTGCACATATCCCTTGGCTCTTTCTGACTTCAAAGCAATTGCCCAAGGTCTTACCCAGGTTGCTGTGTTGATCTTTAGCCTCTTGCCTCCCTCCTTCATTTCTAGGACGCCTGTGATTACACTGGGCCCACCTGGATCTGCTTATCTGGAGGTCAGCTAGCAACCTCAATTCCATCTGTAACCTCAGTTTCCCCCTTACCAGGTAACATACAGCATTCACAGGTTCTGGAGATTAGGAGGTGGGTATCTTTGGAGAAGTCATTATTCTGCCTATCACAAATCACATCCCAAGTGGAAAATGTCTTGCTTGGCCTTTGGAAGGTGGAAAAGAAAACAGAAATGTGTGTCCAGCAGTTCCCTTTCATCCTCCTTCCTGTCTCCTTCCCCTGCCATCTCACCCTTGAGAGCTGACATTAGATGGGGCCAGGGAGATGCCCTCTCTGGTGGGCAAAGGCATAAAAATTGGACCAGGTGCAACTCTGAATCCAGAGTAAACCAGGGGACAATGCAGCTGAAAGGTCCCCTGAGCTCCTTCTCCAAATCAGCCACCTTTTCAGAGTTTTAAAATGCAACATGGGATTGTGACAAGATGCCAGAGGAAATAGTGAGAGGGTACTGTAAGGACTCAGAGGGATGGCACTTATCCTTTTGTGGGCAGCGGCTTCCCCATGGACCAAGGTGCGGGCCTGGTTCTACCTCCCGGTTCCTCAAATGTCTGTGCTTTACTCCACTGTAGGGTATGACCAGATTGCTAAGAGGCTTCCTGGTGACCAAACAGAGTAAGTCAGCTCCCCAGGGCAGGACAGCAAGGTGTCCCCGTAAGTAACTGAACTTAGGAGCCTCAGGATGGTGGCAGGTCTGGGGCCAGGCATCCTGCCACTTGTAGTATGACTAATACCAGATCCAAACATTGTTACAGAAAACAACTCCGAGAAGCCCTCATCCACGCCAATAAAGCTCTTGCGGTGGCCCTGACATCACCGCTTCTATGACAACCAGCGCACTTCAAAGAGCAAAATGTGGGAGACTGAAAAACAGAATCAAAACTGAAGGCACTCACTCATGCCAAATGAGTGAATCGGCCGGGATGCCACATCAAAGTTCAGGGGTCACCCTCCGAGGAGGTCTGGGGGAAAGACAAATTTCACAAGCATCTCTCGGGCCCAGAACAGAGCGTCCTGTAGTGACAGTGAAGTGACTAAGCCAGTGACCTGTTGTTATGATGATTTGTTGGATTTTCTGTTTTGGGGGTGGGAAGCATTGGTGAGAATCTACCCTGACCACATAGAAAACAGCATGCTTGATGAAGAAATTTTTCCAAAAAACAACCACCAAAAAATCATTTTGCTTTATTTAGCACACAATGTCTAAATAAACATAACTATTCTTCAAAGAAGCAAAACCCATTAGCCCACTCAAGGGGCACACTAGGAAAAGTGGGGAGAGCGTGGTCATTAAATCCTTCTTGTCGATATTAATGAATGTGATCTGATAAAGCAATAATGGGCAAGGCACTATCTCCACTACCTGATTTTCCTCTATAGGAGTATGGCTCGTTAAGCAATGGTACTTTGGCTAAATTCTTCTAATTTGACCTCATCCATAGGTCAAAAGTCACAGGGTTTGCAGAGGAGGTGAGGAGGTGAGGAGGTGAGGAGGGAGAGAGACACAGATGTGTGGTCCAAAAGCAGCTGGATGCGCAGAATTGCAGCTGAAAGGATATTGTTCCCTTCTGGTAAGTCTCTGCTCTTGACTTTCACACTTGAGGACATGCACTTTTGTTAAAAATGCCTTCATTAAATGAGCTCTCAGACATTCTATTTCTTAATTACCTTTAGTTCTCTAAAATCTAACCATGAACATAAAACATGAAAAATTCCTCTCCAGTGACAGCTATGTGGCCACCCATAATTGAGTTAAATGCCACTCATTTAAGAGTCCACTGAACTTCCAAGCCAGAGGGAAATCAGAGGTATAGTGTGTAATATGTCCTGATCCAACTTTCCATTAAGTCCATCAAGCCATTGTGTATACACACACAGAGGCAACTGAAAAGGGAGCTACATGAAAGAGAATGGCCTATGTGAATGGCTGAGCTGTCAAACAGACAAGGGCTGGCCTACCTGACAGACAGATAACATTAAAAAATGCTGGAAAATACTTCGATCAACTCTCACATAGAAAAAAAAACCAAAAAACATATTCAACCTCACTAGAAATCAAAGTAAAACAAAAACGTGGTACGACTTTGAACTATCAAATGAACAACAATTTCTAACATGATGTTATAGTTTAAATCTAAAATAGCCCCCAAGGCTATTCTGGAAGGTGTCTGGGTGGGATGCTACAGCTGACTTGCTCTTAGAGTAGGTTCTGGATGGAAGAGGCAGCTTACTTGGGACGTCACCTGGAAGGGTCCCTTTCCCTTCCTGGCTCCTCCCTTCACTCTCTGCTTCCTGGCCCCCATTAACGAGCAGCTTTCCTCCATGTCCGTCCTATCTTGGAGCAAGCCAACTATGAGCTAAAACTGTGAGCCAAAATCAACTTTTCCTCCTTCGTGAGCAGAGGATATTGTGTCTCAGCAACAAGGAAAGTGCCTAAGACACACTGCACACACAATACTGGTGAAAGCTTAATGAAATGGGAATTTTCATAGGCATTTCACTTCACAGGTTGGTGGGAGTGGAAATGAAGATGAGCTCCCAGGGAAGCAACTTAGCAATAATTTATGCTATACACATAAATCCACTTGTGTTTGCACTTGTACAGGTTCTAGATTCTAACAAATAGTAAATGAGGAGAAAGATTTCTCCTCCAGTAGCTCACCTCGGCAGAACTTATGATCAGGAAAAACCAAAAAGGAAGCTGAGCAGCTGTCAACAGGGGAAGAAATAAATAAATAAGAGGGTAAAGGCATTTCTCCATCGGCTGGTGCTCTCTGCTGAGCTCAGACCTGCCATTAACCTGCAGCTGCCCTACCAGGCAGAAAATGACCCAAATAAACTTTCCCTCCCCTGCTTGGAGCTGAAGTGAGTCCAACCAAAGAGAGGAGTTTATTTTCTCAATGCAAAATGAATTATGTAACCTGGAGCAAAATATCCAAGGGGAAATGAATATAGGAAGGAATATGAGGATGTAGGATACTGAATAGGCTGGAAAATCTTATTGGTTTTAGGTTTTAAATTTCAACCCTTACGTTCCTCCCAAAGGCTAAAAAGACTTGATATTCCCTGCAAAATTAAATCCACCAAAAAAGGAGAAGGATTAAAAATAAAGATGGAAAGGGGGAAAGGGGAGCAGAGAAATAGTTGCCACCAGACACCAGGGAGTGATTTAATTACTACAATTGGGTACTGAATTTAGCATTTCGATTCCTGACAGCTCTGGCAGAACAGGAAACACTTGGGTAATAGAGCTCTTATTGTCTGAATTAGAAAAAAGAATAAGAAAAGGAAGAGCAGCACCATTGGAAAGATTAATTGTTATCAAGTAGGGAAATAAAATAGTGATTTCATGCTTCCTTTTTACATGGTCTTATATAAATGAGACTGAGCGGGATGATGGGCCAAACTCCCCACCATCCAGTCTGCCTGTGATGGTTTAGATCTAAAATGTCCCCAAAGTTTCATGTGTTTGGAAGGTGACTGACTCATGGGGGTTCACCCACTGATGAGTTCTATAACTGACTGTGCTGCTAGGAGATGAGGGTGGGGCCTAGTTAGAGATGGGTCACGGTGGGGGGGTGAGTTAGAAAGGTGTATTCATGTCCCTTCTGCCTCTGATGCCTAGCAGCCATGGACTGAGCAGCCTTCCACCACACTGTTTCTGCCTTGCAGCCAGCCAACCACAGACTGAAACTGTGAGCCAAAACAACTCTCTCTTTAAGTTGTAGGTGTTAGGTATTATGGCTCAGTGACCAGGAAGTGACTAATACACAGCCCCTGACACAGGGACTCAACGCCTTGTACTCTCAGTCTTCATGTGCCTTCCAAGGGCAGGAACTAGCTTAGTTTATTTACTCTCTGTGACCTCTAGTTTATCCCTGACGCCTCCTTCCCAAAAGCACAGCTGAGGAGTACCAGGCACCCGCTGGACACTCACTCAGTGTCAGTTCCAGCATAAAGCAGCATCTGGCTGTTGCCTCTGCTACAGTCTCTCTCTACTTTTCTCTAGATGCCAGTGGAGGAACAAAGACCAAAGCTCTGACCTACAGGAATTCCTACTCCCTGCAAGTTAGGTGGGTATGGACTGGAAAGCCCAGCTGGTGCCAAGATAAAGGCATCCCTGGCTAAGGTGGTCCCCACTAAATTCTCCCGTGTTCCATCCATCCCCACCGCTATGCACACCTGCCACAGGCAAAGAAATGTTAGTACTGCACCCTGCAAAACATGAAGCAGGCCCTCCTGAAAAGCAATGGCTCATTCTCAAAGTGCAAAATGAAAGCAATCAAGGCTGCAATATATGTTTGGCTGGTTGTCTGTATATGGGCCTCATGCCAATTCCTATGCCCAAGCTACATCAGAGATGCTCTGGATCGAATCTTGAGCATACACATGCAGCCAGTCCCAGGCAGGAGAAAAGCTCCTCAGGTCATTCTAGGTGCACCTTCCTAAAGAGCCCCTGCTGTCCTACCTGGATATCCAGTTTGCGGGGGCCAGTACTGCTTCCCCCCACCCCTCCGTGTGGTGCTTGACATAACCACTCAGCTATCCCATGGCTAGACATCACAGGTTGGGATGGGACTGACAAGGTGGCCCTTCCCTGGGTTGAGCTCCAGTCTCCCAGGAAATCAGTCAGCACTGGGACATGAAGAGGAGGAACAGTGGCAGCAAACATAACAAGAATGATAGCCTTCCTGCATGTCATTTATTTGGCATGATGTAGTCAGGCAGAGGGAGAAGAGAAGACCCCATCTCTGGACAGCAGAGCTGAGCTTAATGCAAAATTGAGGCTAGAGAAACCCACAATGTTAAAGTCCTGAATTAAAATCGGGAGGAATGACTTCCAAATGGTTGGCAGAGGAAAAACACAAAGGAAACATCTTCTATGCACCGCAAACAGAAAAAGCACCACAAAGAAATAATGCTTCTCAGCTCACAGGTACAGAAGGTGGCTGATTTTTTGATGAACGTTACAAGATAAAAAAGGAAACAACCGTTTTCTCCCACTGCTGCTACTCATGCTTAGAATTAAAACTCAGTCAACTGCAGTTAAACCCCTGTGCTGCTGCCTTTTAAAAACAGTAGAATATTCCCAGCACCTCTCTGAACTTGGTCTTGTGCAGGCCTGATGCACTACCTCCCGGGCACGGAACAAAGACATTACCAAGGGCCGTGGGGCTCCGACTTTGACGTGTCCTCGTGCTACGTGGATGGTCCTTCCCTTGGCACAGGGTCAGCTGCATACCCAGGTTCACCCACCCGTCACCTCCCTTCCTCTTCCAAATGACTGGGTCCTTAGGTGCCAATTACAGCCCCTGGGACAGGGTGGGGAAAGGACACACCAAAAGGGCCGCTTACAAAGGAAAAGAAGCAAGCAGGGGACTTTAGCCATGAGGATCACTGATCAAACTTCAAAAGGAGCAGCCAGCCGGTGAAAGAGGTCGTTTTCAGGTTTCTGTGCCAAAGACAAGCAGCCCGACAGGAAGATTACATGGAGCCTGGTCTCCAAAGGCGCATAATTCCATGCGTAGTCTATTTTAAAGTGAAGCCCTCGGTGCTACCTTGATGATTTTGTAGAATTTACACTGAAAGGGCATAAAATGTCACACCATCTTGTGTGTTCCCCACTTCCATGTGCTCTTTGCAAGAAAATCAAACTCAGCTGTTTCTGGAGTCTTAGCAAGCACCCACCACATCTAAGCCGTACAATTGCAACTGCATACATTTGCTGCAAAGCAAAAGGGTAGAGAGGAAGAAACACCAGTGAGAACTGTTCATGAAGCCTGGATTCTTCTCTGAATCTCGATTCCCTTGTCTGCAAAATGAAGACGGCACCTATTCTGAGAGGGTGACACAATGATAACAGGGTATAAAGCATCTGGAACAGAGTGTCACAAGCTCATGGGTCCCTTCTCTTCTGCTCGCTGGGTCTCAGTGTTCCTCCTGTCTAAAACCTCAGGAAGGGAGGCAGGGATGAATGCAATGGCACACGCCTGTAATCCCGGCTACACAGGAGGCTGGGGCAGGAGGATTGCAAGTTCAAGGGCAGCCTCCACAGTTGCAGGAGAACCTGTCTCAGAGTAAAAATAAAAAGTGCTGGAGATGTAACAGTGAGAAGGCCCTGGGTTCGATCCCCAGTACAAAAGGAGGGGAGGAGGAGAAGGACAGGAAGAGAAAGAAGAGGAAAAAGAGCCAGAGAGGAAAGGAGGTGGAGGAGGAGAAGAACACAGAGACAGGGATTGGGGAAGGGAGAGGACACGGAAGAGGAAAAGGGAAGAGGGTGACAGGTTCAAGAGATGGCCCAGCTTCAATACTGTACGTTGAAAGGACTTTCCCTGGACAATAGTCAACTGCTGTCATCCAAGTACTTTCAAGGCTGACCTGGCCTTGGTTATCGCCACCACCCAAATCTCCCTACCACACACACGAGAAAGAGAACCGAAGGTTTCCACGCCACGGCGATCATGAGAAGTGGAGGCACCTGAATGCTGAGACAGCCCCTCGGTCACACCGTGGGTGGCAAGCTGAAGGGCCTTGGCCTGATGAGTACTCCGTCCTGGGACCCCACTCCCCTCCTGATGGCCATGCTCCCTGTCACTCCAGCTTTCATTTCTGCTGAGCTCCTCCAGCATCAGACTTGGGGCTCAGAGCTCACTGAAGAGCTCAGAATGGGCCTGAACATGGAACCAACCCTTGCAGCGAGCGCTTCTTCACCTTTGCTTGTCAGACACCAGTCACTCCTGTCACTTCATCAGGGTCGGGCTCCTGCCAGTGAGATTGCTGTGATCTCAGTCTTGCTTTTTTTCATCAAATTACATTGGCCAGGGAGGCAAAGCAGTGTTTGCAGAGACTAGAAGACTTTCTTTCCCTTCCCTTCCCCCATCTCGCCTGCCTAAGTAGCTCTGTGTCTAAGCTTCACACATTAGGTAATAATCAGTTCCAGTGCCTGGCTTCCCATGGCACTAGGACCTCCTCTCCGGGTCTTTTTGCAGGGACAGATACATACTGTGTGCTAAACACAGGTGACATTGATGTGCACACACCATACCTCAGTAGAAACTACCTTCAGCCTTCATGAGTGTGTCCTCAGGGAAATGACCTCGCTGGTCACAAGAGTCGTGAGGTTTCAGTGAGGATCTGCGGGAAGATGCCGAGGTTGGCACAGGGCTAGGACTACAGCATGCAGCCCATGACTGCTATTGGGCATTTTGATCATTTAGCCTCATCATTTGTGCAGCACAAAAGCAACAACTACGAAAAGGCAAATCTAACCTGACGTGTGTTGCCACAGGCAGAAGGAGGGCTCCTCAGAAGCCCGATGGGTGAATCATCCA